>JAGFPH010009810.1:10980-44365 GCA_018207615.1 Philaenus spumarius | reverse complement strand
GAGCCAACGCTTCATATATGAATAAGATGTCCCCTTTTAGTGATTTCAACTGCTGCAAAATACATACCTGCATTATCGAATTTTTTCCAGACAAACCATTGCTCGGACGAAATAAATACATATGACCTTTTTTGTTGAAAAATACCTCCCCTACACGTTGGTATTTTTTATTTTTCTCTATCTTCATCCCAGCTTGAAATATTAAGGATAATCGAGAAAAAAATGATAATCGATTTTTTTTCGACTTTGGGAAATCGATAGACTGGTACACTTTTTTTATGTTAATCTACATACTGTACTTGAATGTACTTATAAAAAAAAAAATCAGCCCTATTGTAAATTACTGGAACTTTTGGTCTAAAATTACCTCTACCGACTGGCCTATAAGGCTGAACGCAGCTTTTAGTATACTTTCTCAATTAAATTAAGTTATTCTAGAATTGAACCAGCCCCATCTCCTAAACCACTAACCTCCCATAAGTAATGGCTGGCAATACGCGTATTACGCGATTTATGACTCGTGGAAATTTAGAATGCCACTAAGTGGTCAAAAAAGATTGTTTTTGGAACGAAGTTTCTTAAAGCCGGTTGCGGTAGGAGTTGACAAAATAGAAAATGTAATGCGTAACGAAAAAAGTGTTATTAATTGGTTACTATGGCAATGACATGTATAAAATACCAGTAACGAAAAAGCGTTATGAAATTAGTTGCTATGGCAATGAATTTAAATACATTTAAGAAATGTATGTTTTGGTTCATCAATTTAAATTAAGAGATGATCGGTTCCGTCCGGCATAGTTCAAATATTTTCGTCAAGCGCTGAAATACATTCAATAAACATAAAATTTTGGTTCATAAGTCTAGGCCTAACCTAAAATTATTGTGTGTACTAGTAAACCCTAGTGAAAAATCACAGGCTGATTAATTAGATGCACATTAGAAATACACAATTTAAAAAAGAAACTATTTACAAACATCATTAAGGCCTACGTATTTAGGCCTGCCCCAACTATAATCTACACTGGGTTAGTTTAAGTAGTGTTACAGATGATGGGTGAAATTAGCTGTTAAACGAATAGGTAGGCCTATTTCTTCTTTACATTTGTAGTACCAGGAGACCGAGCTAAAGCTCGATTATAAGCAGGGCCTAGTTCGCTCACGTCAATAACTATTATTGCAAATTTCCGTGAACATCGTTTAGGTTAGGCCTATAACATTAAACAACTAAATAAAGGGTATGTTTATTTAGCAGAAGTATTCGTTGCCATGGTAAATATAAATAGATACAACATTAGGCTTACCTCTAATAAAATACAGTTTAAAAGAAAACAGATGATTATTGTAATGGCATTGAAAACATTTGCATCAGCTGTGCTTCGTTTAAGAAAACAGATTATTATTGTAATGACATTGACATTTGCATCAGCTGTGCTTTGTATTGTTTAAAATGGACAAATTTCACTTTTTAATTTAATAAAAAAACGTAGAAAACGAATTTTCCCAGACTGGTGACCATTTCCAATCGATTTCTCGTGGCCAAAAGCCCCATATAAAATCAAAAAATCAAAAATCCTTAGACGGAGATTCCAGATCCATTTAGCAGACAGACAATTATCTCTCGCTTTAGAAGATAAGATAAACAAATATATTGGTGAGCAAATATTATAACGCATATTATAATATTCATTAGTTTTATAACTCATATTAAAAAAAAATAAACTTCACAAGAAATTATTACGATTGAAGTTCTAAACATAACCCCAAACTAAAATCTACACTGGGTTTACAGATGATGGGTGAAATCAGCTGTTATATTATATATCACTCACGTACGTATGTGCGTACGTATGTACGTACGTACGCTCGTACACTCGCTTTTATAGGAGTTGATAAATAATTTTACCTCCCTTAACGGCAACATACGTACAATAATTTTAGGTTAGGCCTAGACTTAAAATTACTCTCTAGTCCTGACCTAAAATTATTGTATGTACGTTGCCGCCAAGGTAGGTAAATTAATTAAATATACACACAATAGTTTTAGGTTCGGCCTAGACGGATGAACCAACATTGTATGTTTATCGAATGTATTTACAATGAATGGACATTCAACCGTGTTTACCATCTTAGCTTTGATGTTATAATTAATTCTACACCTTTCCTATAGTAACATTAAACGTATGGAAACAGTAAATATTTGTATAAAAAAAAAACAATCTAATAATAAACGGCAATTGAAAGATTAAAATTATGCGTGTATGTTGCCGTTAGGGCTGGTAAAAGTATTGAAGAAAAGGCGTGATGAACTTCGTTTCTGACGGGGGTCCCACGACCGCACACGTTTTTGTTTGTTTTAAAAACTGAACCAAACCAAATTGTCGTCAAAACATAATAATGTCGACATTTTTGTTGAAACGTGTTCCGCACAGCAAACCCGATTTCAGTAAATCTGATTTACGTCGGTCATTATTTATTTTTTCAGTATCGATTTGGAAATTAGGTAATTCCGGATGACCTAAGCTTATACATAAGTTTGACCATAACCAGTTTTTAATGAACGCGATACAAGGAATTGTTTGTTTAGGAGAATTAAAAGTTTACTGAAGGTTTCCCATTAGCATATCTTTACTTAATCCACTAAAACCGTAACTAGCTTGACCAACGACGAATCTGATAAAACAATAGTTTACCTTTTGCAACGTAATCCGACGAAAGTGATTTGAGTGCAGTGGAGAGTGGATGCACATGCGGACTGACGGAAATAATGTGGTGAAAGTGACGCCCGTGGAATGCGAACCGGGCCATGTGATAACAGTATGTGCCAACGGTATTGTTTTGTGAAGTCACGAAATTCGAGTAATTTCCACGAAACAAATCAACACAAATTACATTGGTATATTCATGTAACAACCAGACCCTAATTTGTTGCTCTTAAGGGTCTGCTGTAGTGGCGGCCATCTTGGATTTTTATCCCATAAGAGCAATGTTAAATTTCAAACCATTTATTTCGTTTATTTTTTATCATAAAATTGTTTGCAAGGTCTCATTTTAAGCACAGTCACAATACGCATCCGTCTTGCAATTTAATTTTTTTTAAAATTCTTTTGATTTTGACATTTTGTAAGTACAAAGTTTGAATTTTTTTCCTAACACAATAAAAAATTAATAACGAAAAATAATTTGCAAGCCGGATCCGAAATTTTATAAAGAATATTCAGTTTTTTTTCAACACTCAATTACAAAAGATAGACTTATAAAATGGTTTGAAATGAGGCAATGTCAGCGCAAGAAATTGCACTGTTTAGATAGGGATAAAGTGAGAGGCGTTTGCGTTCCGGTGGATTTCTCGTTTACTGGAGCAGACCGGGGATTCGCCCTTGAAAATGGTAAAAATGTAATTCTTTTTATATGATAGTTTTGTTTCTTATACTCTCTTGTACATAAAAAACTTAATATCTATATATATACAGGGTGTCCCCGAACTCTCTGAACCCCTTTTGTGGATATGTTCCTGGGATCCGGACAAACATATTTCACAATATAAACATGGGTCTACGGGGCTTATTTTTTCGTCTTTCTGTCTGTATGTGTTTTTTACAAAATACTTAATATTTTTGGAAGTAGAAAAGATATTGAGCTCAAACTTTGTACACCTATTTATTGAGTAACCTTTTATCACTATACGTAAAATTTGAATATTATTTTTAATATTTTCAAAATTGCGGCCGTTTACAGTTTTTTATGTCAAATATCTCAAAACCAGCAAGCTTTACAAAAACATTACACGAGACAAAAAACTTTTTAATGACAAACACATTGATTTTTTTATTTTGTCCGTAGCTCAAAGGATAACAGAGATATGGAACAAAAAGCTATGTAACACTTTTGAATTGGTTTAGAATAAACGTATAAAAACATGTTTAAATACAAAAACTTGAACTATTTTTAAGAAATTTGAAGTTTACGGCCATTTTGTGAGCTTACCATTAGAGATAGGCCACGGAAAAAATCAAGAATACAATTTTGTTGAAAATCAAATTTGCTACTAGCAGATTTATTAGTTTTTAAATTCGACTTACGGTTACGCCACAAACTGGCTTTGGAAAAAAGCTTACACTGAGAGAAACGGTCATCTGCCATTTTTATTTTATTTAAGGGGTTCAAAATGAAAAATGGAAAAAACCGTATATATACATCGCTCGGCCTAGGAATAAGGAAAATTCATATGAAAAATCATCAAAATCGGTCAACGCGTTTGGCCGTAATCGTGAGACAGACAGACACACAGACATACCGACATACAGTTCATTATTATTTTTTTGGTTTTTATTTTTATTTTTTTGTATTGGCCAAATATATATAAGGGTGTCCTCGAACTCTATGGACCCCTTTTGTGGATATGTTCCTGGGATCCAAACAAACATATTTCACAATATATACATGGGTCTACGGAGCTTATTTTTTCGTCTGTCTGTCTGTATGTGTTTTTTACAAAATACCTAATATTTTTGGAAGTAGAAGAGATATTGAGCTCAAACTTTGTATATCTATTTGTTCCCTAACCTTTTATTACTGTACCAAAAATTAGAACATTATTTTAAATGTTTTCAAAATGGCGGCCTTTTAAAATTTTTAATGTCAAATATCTCAAAAACCGCTAACTTTACAAAAAAAATACAAGAGACAAAGAAGTTTACTTTTTTAATGACAAACAAAATGGTTTTTTATTTTTTCTGTAGCTCAAAGAGTAACAGAGATTTTAACAAAAAAAGAAAAAAATATTTCTTGGTAGTTGTCAACAATAACCAGAATTACTCTAGAAATAATAACTTACTCATATTTTGAAGTTATTATGAGGTAAAATAATAAGTTACTTGGATAATGTTCCGAGCACTTTCTAAGCTGATTCCACTAGCAAAAAATAATGATAAAGTTCATATAGGCCTATTCATAGATCCGGGAATGCTTCGTTAGAGAGTTACAGCTGGCGAAAGATTTCACCCGTGTTTCAGATTACTCATAGAAACGAATCATTATTGAAATACTGTATGTAGAGCGTTAATTAAGGTGTAAAATTTAATTTTATTTACGAGAAATGAGCAGATAAACTTAATAAAATAGGTCCCAGTTCTGTAACTGCAGTAATTGTTGTGAAATTGACCGAAAACTCCAAATTTGGACTAAAAAAAAACATGATTTCTATAGGGTTTTAGTACATTAACTTTGTGAAATGGGTATAAACCCACAAACGTATTAAACATATTTTGTAGATATTTTATTTCTGAAGATATTTGTGTAAAATAGGCCAATAAAAAACAAAAATTAAAATTAAAATATCTAACTTTACAAAAAAATTACAAGAGACAAAAAAGTTTACTTTTTTAATGACAAACACAATGGTTTTTTATGTTTTCTGTAGCTCAAAGGATAACAGAGATTTTGACAAAAAAAGAAAAATATTATTTCTTAGTAGTTGTCAAAAATACCCAGAATTACTCTAGAAACAAATTTTAAAGTTATTATGAGCTAAAATAATAAGTTATTTACTACAGCTGTTAACAATCAACTGTTTTCTGTCTATTTCATGTTAACAATGAATCAGCCGTTTCTTAGTAATGCATTGATGAAAGAAGAGAAGTAAAACTTGGCTGTTGTACGTCATTAAATTGTGTTATTTGTTTTGTTCTCTTACTTTGTAGTAAATAATATTAGTGCAAAACATGGATAACTTTACATTTGAGGAGTATTGTGATATTCATTACTTTTATGGAATGGCAAGAGGCAATTCAAAAGAAGCTCGGAGGTTGTATCGTGAAAATTTTCCGAACAGACAGCTTCTAAATTTCAAAACTTTTATTGCTGTCCACAATACGTTAAGGGAAACTGGCTCAGTTAAATGTAACATGGTTGATACAGATCGTGACAGGCAAGTTCGTAATGTCCAGTATGAAGAAAATGTGTTACAGTTGTTTGAAGATAACCCATCAACGAGTACTAGAGCAGTAGCAAGGGAATTAGGCTGTGGTAAGAGTACAGTGTGGAAAGTTTTAAATGTTGAAGGACTTCATCCATACAAACTACAAAAAGTGCAGGCTTTAAATCCTCAAGATTATCCTCGGTGCGTGGAGTGTTGTAGCTGGTTTTTTAGTAAAGATGTTGAGGACCCACGTTTTCTGGAGAAGGTTTTATTTACAGATGAAGTTAGTTTCACCAGAGAGGGGATCTTCAATTCTCGGACATCACATGTTTGGGCTGCAGACAATCCTAATGCTACTATTATTAGAGGATATCAAGAGAAGTTTGCTGTGAATGTTTGGGCAGGTATTATTGGAGATTTCCTAATAGGACCCTACATTCTTCCTAACCGACTTAACTCCCCTGTATATCTTGTATTTCTCAGAGACATCCTCCCTGAGTTGCTAGAAAGTGTGCCACTGCATATTAGACATCGAATGTGGTTTCAGCATGACGGAGCTCCAGCTCACTTTGGTAATGTTGTCTATGATTATTTAAATGTTACATTTGGCCAGCAACGGGTGGGACGTGGGGGTCCAGTACATTGGCCTGCTCGATCTCCTGACCTCACCCCACTCGATTATTTTCTTTGGGGCCATATGAAATCACTAGTATACAGTACACCAGTGGAAAGTGAAATGGATTTGGTTGGTCGAATTACCGAAGCTGCAGCAAGAATTCAAGAAGAAGCAAATATTTTTGAGAATGTTCGTCGATCTTTAATACAACGTTGTAGGTTGTGCAATCGTATTGGAGGCCGACATTTTGAACAACTTTTATAAATTTATTTTGTCTTTTTCAGCTTTATACTTTTATTTAGTTTTGTACTGGTTACCAAATAATTTGATATTCAAAGATTTAAATACTTCACTATTAATAAACAGCTAATACTTTTATTTGTAAACATGGTCGCATTGTTGTATTTCTCATTTGAATTTCTTAATTAAGCTACCGATACATTTGTATTTAAAAGGTAGATATTTAATAATCCATTTATTTATTTTTAAAGACATTATTTTTCAGAGATATTTTAAATTAATTTAGGTTTTTTATCGGCTTATTTTACACAAATATCTTCAGAAATAAAATATCTACAAAATATGTTTAATACGTTTGTGGGTTAACCCATTTCACAAAGTTAATGTACTAAAACCCTATAGAAAACGTGTTTTTTTTAGTCCAAATTTGAAGTTTTCGGTCAATCATCGCAACAATTACTGCAGTTACAGAACTGGAACATATTTTATTAAATTTATCTGCTCATTTCTCGTAAATAAAATAAAATGTTACACCTTAATTAACGCTCCACATACAGTATTTCAATAATGATTCGTTTCTGTGAGTAATCTGAAACACGGGTGAAATCTTTCGCCAGCTGTAACTCTCTAACGAAGCATTCCCGGATCTATGATTAGGCCTATATGAACTTTTTCATTATTTTTTGCTAGTGGAATCAGCTTAGAAAGTTCTCGGAACATTATGCAAATAACTTATTACTTTAGCTCATAATAACTTCAAAATATGAGTAAGTTATTATTTCTAGAGTAATTCTGGTTATTGTTGACAACTACCAAGAAATATATTTTCTTTTCTTGTTAAAATATCTCTGTTACTCTTTGAGCTACAGAAAAAATATAAAAACCATTGTGTTTGTCATTAAAAAAGTAAACTTTTTTGTCTCTTGTAATTTTTTTGTAAAGTTAGCGGTTTTTGAGATATTTGACATTAAAAATTTTAAAAGGCCGCCATTTTGAAAATATTTAAAATAATGTTCTAATTTTTGGTACAGTAATAAAAGGTTAGAGAACAAATAGAAATACAAAGTTTGAGCTCAATATCTTTTCTTCTTCCAAAAATATTAGGTATTTTGTAAAAAACACATACAGACAGACAGACGAAAAATAAGCTCCGTAGACCTATGTTTATATTGTGAAATATGTTTGTTTGATCCCAGGGATATATCCACAAAAGGAGTCCAGAGAGTTCGAGGACACCCTTATAGTATTAGACATGACCAAACCCGATTCAAATTGCAGCATGCGATGTGATTTCACCATTAATATTTAAATAATTAATAATCAAAATTGAAAATTACCAACTATACTAAAGGAAACAGTGTATACTATGTAACACCAGATGTTTGACTTATAATACAGTAAGCCTCTTGTTTGGTTTTACCTAATATAAAAACAATATTGCTGTACTTTTAAAGAATAATGACTTGATTCTAAACTTGAATAATTGGTCGCAACCAAATGTGTTTTAGTGCATCGTATAATAACATAAAATTGTATTATCAACTGTTTTATTTATAAAATGTAACAGCATATGTTTCAATTGAATTGTAATACAGTAAGCTTTTTTCGTTGATTTTCGTTCGTGTTTGCTTTCAGTTGGTTATTCTAACCTAAAAAAGCTGTTGCGAAGGATAACAATCTGATTCTAAATTTGCCAAGTTGGTTGATATGGTAACGAACGTAAACCGACGTGTGTTGACAAAATTTCGATACTAACAGTTGTTTTATCTTCTGCTAAATGATTTTGCACATTTGTTTACTTACGCGACCTTAAAGCCCGTCTATTTCCTACAAAATCGATGAAAACGAATCATAAAAGTACCGGGTTGAAATCCACTTGGGGGATTTTAGTGTGGGGGCACGTTCTGACTGTCGGGATGCAAGCTCGCAAACGAAACCAAGCAGCTCGTGAACTGGTGCTAGAAGGTTGAGGTGCAAACAAATTATACTAATATACGTCGTACATGCAGGCAGCTATTCAACGTCCGTAGGAGTTGACCTATTTCCTAAATAGTGGGTTGAAACCCTAAAACGTATAGACGTAATTTTGGAAATTCGCTCAACGCACTTCAGCGAATTATTTGGAACTGGAGCTGCTAAAATTATGAAAATAAACACTGACGGAATACTTGTACGCTTTACAGATGAACAATACGAGATTTATTCCCCTCATTTACACCTTTTTAGTGGCGTTACTTGTAACGCATGAAATAGCTGTGATGTGTAGTTTTCAACATATTACCAAAAAAGACTCTAAAAAATGTTGGGTCTGCGTCGGACCAGACGGTGGAAGTTATACTTCTTTGGCCATCCAATGGTATAGACAGGTAGACCTACTATTTATTTAATATATTTTGGGAAAAACTAGTCGTAACTTAGAGTGGCCCTACTATTTTGTAGATAGCCTATTCTTTTATAAAAACACTAACCAACACTGAAGGCATATTTTAAAATTAACATCCCATTTTTTCCTTCTTTGTTAAATACGCTTATGAATACTATCGTTGCATCTGTTTGGTTGGTCACAGTTAGTCTGGGGACCATGATCAGTGCTCACTTACTACACCCAACAAAATTAATATTGCATTGTCATCGGTCCTTGATAAGTGTGCAAAGTTTCAAATCAATCCGACGTTTTGAAGTATATGAAAGTATACGAATATACGAAGAAAGGTATAAAAAGGCACTTTCCGGATTTTACTCCTAACGCGTGACGCGGTTTCTCGACCGACACCCCATCCCGATTACAACGGCCGCAAAGAAGTATAACTTCAAAAATCCATTCTCTTAATTTTGTTTGCTTTTCGGTTAATCCGAACACTTAATTTTGTGTATGGATTTCTCCAACATGCCACCACAGTTCACACCCGTCACGAAGCACAGGAACTTGAACCGAATACAGTGCAAGTATAATTGGCTCAGACTCCCGGGACATAGCCTCAGGCAGCGCGCAACAGGTTTGCCGTACAGAAGGATTGACTGGTGTAATTGCATTGACCTGTTACATTGTACTCCAAGTCGACATAAACAAAAGACAAAGAAGAGCTTGCAGTTATACGCACTGCCAGATGGTAAACAACCAATAAGTGAGAATGACGTGCTTATTTTAAGCTTGATTGATAGTGTGTTAGACACGTTGAGAGCGTGTCGTTCATTTTTATTGGCAGCAAAACGATTACTGTGCACTTCCATGTTTACTACAGAATAAAAATAAACGTTCGTTCTTACCGCAACGTTCAAGTCTTCTACGAAGAATATTTCGTAAATTTAAATTCCTTATAGGGTAATATATCTATTTATTTCAAATAACTCGACTAATGTACACTATTTACGTAAACATAATAAAGATAGTATACTTCTTCCTTTTTTTCACAAAAATGCAAATAAAAGTTCGTTCTTACCGGAACGTTGCAGTCTCTGACAAAAAATATTTCGTAAATTTTAACCTCTTATAGGTTAAAATATATATTTATTACTAACTAGGGGAGACCCCTGCGTGCTCCGCACGCCAACCCCCAAAGGAACTTTATAAAGACATATGTTATGTTTTATTTATAATAAAGGTGTATTATTAATTATAACCTCAAAGTAAGATGGTAAATAATGTTAAATATTTAAATTAAATTATTTCTTAACAGCAGTATAATAATGGCTAAAAGAACCAGCAAATCTCAGGTCTACACTTTAAAACCCTAACCTAAAAGCTAGAAATACAAAAATAATTGCTTCAAATTTTGAAATCAGCTGTTAATGGAAATATTGGAGCAAACAGCTATCATATTATCTGTTATTTTATTCAATTGGTTGCTATGATAATAAATGTAAATACATGTGTTGGTTTATCATTCTAGACCTAACCTAAGATTTTTTACGACTAAATTTACAAATATTGAAATAAAAAAAGGTTTTTATATAAATGAATTATAGCCTATGTTACTCAGGGATGGTGCAGCTTTTTATTAGTAAAACTATTTTTTCAATCGGTTCAGTAGTGCCAGAGATTACCCCCTACATACAAACAAACAAACTTTACCTCTTTATAATATTAGTATAGATAACTCGAATATTTTACACTATATATGTAAACGTAATAGAGTATACCCCTTCCTTCTTTACACCAGAATAAAAATAAAGGTTCAATCTTAGCGACAAAAAATTTCTCACAAACTACCAAACGGATTGAAATGAAATTTGGTATGTATAGCTTCATCTAGGGCCATAGGTGCTCACTAAGAAAGGGTTTGAAAAAATTCGAAATTTTAGGGGGGTTTTGGGGGGATCAAAGTTATTAAAAAACGATTTTTTCAAAACTACCGAACGGATTGGAATGAAATTTGGTATGTAGCTTCCTCTAGGGCCATAGGTGCTTACTAATAAAGGGTTTGTAAAAATTCGAAATTTAAAGGGGTTTGGGGATCAAAGTTATTAAATCACGATTTCTTCAAAACTACCGAATGGATTGGAATGAAATTTGGTATGTAGCTTCTTCTAGGGCCATAAGTGTTTACTAAAAAAGAGTTTTAAAAAATTGGAAATTTTACGGGGGTTTGGGGGGTAAAAATTACTAAATCACAATTTCTCCAAAATTACCGAACAGATTGGAATTAAATTTGGTATGTAGCTTCTTCTAGGGCCACAGAGACGCTAGCTAAGAAAGGGTTTCAAAAAATTAGAAATTTTGGGAGGGGTATGGCGGATCAAAGTTATTAAATCACGATTTCTTCAAAACTACCGAACGGATTGGAATGAAATTTGGTATGTAGCTTCCTCTAGGGCCATAGGTGCTCACTAAGAAAGGGTATGAAAAATTTCCATCGTATTTAATTGTTTTTAATTTATTTTATTTAATTTTAAAGTGTTTGGGGTAAGTTTTTACCCCAATCCTTCCAGGCTTTTTATTACTATTTTATTAATATTACCTTTGCAGCACCATGATAGCCCCTACATTCGACCACTAAATTTGAATTTTCTGCGTTATTTACCACTCAATTATTAAAAACGATATACCGTTGTATTTCTCTTAAAATAGTCTATAAATTTGATAACTGTAAATGTGTTTTTACTTTCTCCACCCTATACGTAGTTTATGGAGAAAGTATTGTTTTAGTAAAAATGTTCAAATTTGAATTTTCAGTTGAATTATCTGTTTTGGTGCTCCCAGAACCCCAAAAAATTGTTTAGTGCAATTATCTGTGTTGGTGCTCCCTGAACCCAAAAATATTTTTAGTGGAATTTTTTGTTTTGGTGCTCCCTGAACCAAAAAAAGTGTTTTTAGAGTGGTGTCTGTCTGTCAGTCTGTCTGTATGTATACACGACCAGAGAGGACACTATTGGTCCGATTTTCATGAAATTTGGTATGTAGGTACTAAACCCTAATATCTCCAGGCGTTTTTTTTCATTTTTTTTTTTGAATTTTTAATTTTTAACTGTAATTTACCCCTAAAAACCCATAAAAAACAACAAAAATGCAAATTTCTCAAAAACGGCTCTAACGATTTTGATGAAATTTTCAGTATTTATAGTGCTTAAGATGCCAAACAAAATGACACCACCCGCTTTTATCAAAATTTCGGCGTTTTATAATTATGGGGAAATGTTTAAAAATAAACAAGTTTGTGTTGTCAATCTAGCATCGCGGCAGCGGCCGTACGGAGTAGCACCACGGTAGCGAGCACGGCCAGTAATTCAAAGGTCGCGCGATCGAATCCCGCCTGGGACAATAATTTTTTTATACGATTGACGTAGGTAGAATATTATTTTTTGTTTTGTTCTAAAAAGTAGTAAATAAAATGATTAAAAACAATATTATTTTGACTACAGTAAGTTGGGAGAAAGTTTGTGTCAGTTAACTGATACTGTTTATTTAATTCGTACTTTTCAAAATATTTAACATTTAAAATTTATAATGGCCGCCATTTTGAAACGGATTGTTGCAGGAAAACAATTTTTTAAAGTAAACTGTATCCTATTTAGATCAGCAGTCACACCACGTTTCATGAGTTTATCGTAAACCGTTTCTGAGATATTAAGGTATTTGTAAAAATCGCATACAGACGGACAGACATTAAACAGATCGAGATAGGACACATGTTGTATTATATTAATTGCTTGTTTTTAGCTGACAAATAGCCCCGTAAAGTTTCGTACAGTCGAAGCTGGACACAATGTATGTATCAAGGAATGAAATAAATATCTAAAAAAAGTACATACAGATATTAGATCTATAAATTTAATAATAAATAGGCAAATAATTTAAATTTTGTAAGTTCCTACTCTTCTCTCTGAATGTTTTTCATAAAGTAATTTTTATCCATATTTCTTGGAACCTGATATAATTATATTGAAAGTTATATAAATTTGTGGTTTTTAAATTCCTATTTTGTAAATATAGTACTTTGTTATTTCTTTTGTATCATTGTGAAAATTTAAAAATAATCTACTGTATAATAAAGCAGAATACTTAAATTCAAATTGTGTATCCAATATCGTAAATCAACAGATTCATGTTTATCAATGAATTAAATGATTCAAACTTTATGTAAATTTATATTATTTTATAGTTTAATTCAAATAAATTGTGTAATATTAAAGAAGAAATTATTTTGTATAACAATTGTAAATGATAGTACTGTAGTTATAACAAAAATATCTCACTGACTAAATAACAATTAATTAAATAACACTTTCAATTTATATCTTAACACTGCAAAATGAAGAGAAAATTTAACGTTTTATTAATTTGATAGAAACAAGTTTTTAAATAAAAAAAAAAAATGTAAAATAAACTATAAAACATACTGGTTGAAATGAGTCCCGCGTTATATTCTAGCTCACTGGTGGTTGACGCGAGATGGTGACGGATGAACGACTGAAGATAACTGCCGTTGAGAGATCTAGGAGGGTTTCGTCGATGAAGGTCACGAGTCGTTTGTGCAGAACCTCTCTAGGGGTCATCTTGGTACCAGCCGGTGAGTAGGAAATGCTGGGAACTGTACATTTTTTGTATCCAAAAACGTTACGTAAAGCTACATTGAATTATTCTCAATTCTCCTTCTGTATTTATGTACAAAAACGATCGTACTTAACCGAGCGTTCTGGTCTCCGAAGCACGCCAAGTGCTATCAAATATTATCTTACTTATTATTGATATTTCACAAGTGACATGAATGAAATGTTTATATTATAGTATATTACTCTATGCGAATGTACTTGTTTTTTCTTCATCACCGTGTTTTATTAATTAATTTGTATTTTATTTTATTAATCTAACGATTTTTTTTTTTTTTTTTTGTGTTTAACGTCCTACTGTTTTGCACTTAAGGCTAATGAAGACGGGACCTACAGTTTTACGTGGAATCCGAACCACAGCCAACGATGTCTGTTAAGAAACCATTTAGAAAATTATTCGGGGTCAATGGGAATTGAACCCGGAACCTTTCCATAAATTTAAGAAAAAAAATTAAAACGTGATCTCTTTAAGATTTTAAAGGTATTTAGTACACCTGAAAAATGCGAAAATGATACCGTCCCACATTTAAAAAATTCAACTGTTTTAAAATCTTTTAATTTTTCGTAAAGTATTGGTTTTTTAAATATCAACATTTCAGACGACCGTTTTGAACTTTATGGTTGGGAAAAATTTACTTTATCAATGCTACAAAACTCCGTGCACAATGTAATAACAATTCGACCACGCAGCTGAACCGCTGACGTGAGTTGAGCAAATTTCAAAAATTAAGTTTAAAGGCCTATGTTTTAGGGTTTCAACCAACAATTTGGGAAATAGATCTATTCACGACGGTGCTGAATAGCTGTAAAATGGTTCGCACGCCATTCCGCATATTGGGAGTATCTTTAGTACACAAAGCATTGCGTGCTTCGCACGCCATTCCGCATATTGGGAGTATCTTCAACACAAAATGGATTGCGTGCTTTGCACGCCAATCGCCGTATTGGGAGTATCTTCAATACACAATGCATTGCGTGTTTCGCACGCCATTCCGCATATTGGGTGTATCTTCAACACACAATGCATTGCGTGCTTCGCACGCCAACCCCCGTATTGGGAGTATCTTCAATACACAATGCATTGCGTGTTTCGTACGCCAACACCACGGTATAATCCACCACATGGCTTTGAACCGGGTACTTCTATGGTATTTTACGTTTTGATCGATTTTTGGGGAACCAAGTGAGCCATAAGGTCGCGTAGAAAAACAAAATGCGCAGAATAACATCCTACATTTATATTTGTAGAAAACCCCCCAAAACAAATTCATTGTCGTAAGAAAAATCTCAAAAAATAGTGACTTCCGGTCAAAAACCGTGCTTCCTGTTGTTGGAATTTTTTGGCTAACGAACTCGTCCTAGCGACGTAGACACCCAACTTGTGCACCAAATTTGAACCAAATCGGACTTAAAATGTGGCCGCTAGAGTGCGAACACATATGTACATATAAATATATATATATGTGTGATTTTTAATGACACCCCAAAACGTGTTCTGGGGACCATGATAGGTGCTCATTTGCTACTCCCGACCTTGGGCCTTACCATAAGGGCCACTGCAATAGCTCATTTTTCCTATGGAAATTCGTTAATAATCAGTAGAGCTATAAAGTTTCGGAAATTTTAATAGTTAGATTTTGAATTGTATTAGGCCCAAAAACTGTACGTAAAGTAGACTGCTTCGCTCACCAACTCCGGCGGCGACCCAAGGCGAAGCCAACGCAAACAGATTATTTTATACTCTGATATTTTCACGGAAATGACGTTTTAACGGTAACCTATACATGTCTAATGCAAGACAGAGATAGAAATAGACACGATTAACAAAAATAATTCGAATCACTACTTCATGCATTGTAATTTCACCGTCAATGATTAAATAATCAAAAATCAACATTTGAAATAAATTTTGATATTACCAACTAAAGGAAACAATGATAGGCTATAATATGTAGCATCAGATGTTTGAGTTATAATACAGTAAAAATATTTTTCGAAGTTATACTTCTTTGCGCCCGTTGTAATCGGGATGGGGTGTCGGTCGAGAAACCGCGTCACGCGTTAGGAGTAAAATCCGGAAAGTGCCTTTTATACATTTTCTCTACAAGAGATACCTCAAGAGTCTCGGTGGGTGAGTGGTTAACGCACTCGACTTCCACGCTAGAATCCCTGGTTCGATCCCCGGTTGGGGAATTATTTTTTTCGAAAATTATAGGAAAGTATACGAATATACGAATGACCAAAAACGTACAACTTCCACCGTCTGGTCCGACGCGGACCCAATTTTTTCTTTTACCTAATCTTAAAAAATTGCTAGTTAATAATTACCTGACAATAGATTTGCCAATTAATTTGCAAATAAACGTGTTTTGGATCATTGTAGGCCTAAAATAAAATTACGTAACCACACATGTTTGAATTAAATAATAATACCTAAGAATTTGTCATTTATTTTTGTTTGTGTTTGCTTTCAGTTTGTTTGCGTAAACTAAACAAGCCGTTGTATGTGAAGAATAAAAAACTTATTCTAAATTTGCTAAGTTGGTTTCTATGGTAGTGAATGTAAACAGACAAGCGTTGCTAGGCTTCTGATCCGAACAGCTGTTTTATCGTAATTTTCGCTATTTTTACTCTTTAAAATAAAACTTTGCAAAATCCTAGTTTAGTTTACGTCTATAACACCATAAAAATGTCAATTTAAATTTTCGTATTTGTATCTTGTATTTGTATTTGTAGGGTCGCCAAAAGTCATTGAAAATCTGTGCAAACACCCTGTTTTCTAAACAAAAATGGGTTTTCGTGCTTGTGTTTATACCCGAGTAGTGAACGTGTTTGTGCTACAAGTGTGCTGCGCCTGATGATGCCTTCTGTCGAGGAGAAACAGGTGCAGCAACAAGTAAGCAGAATGGAAAACCTTAACCACTTGACAAGATATGCTAAAACCAATTTAAATTCAGTAGTTCGTAAGCCAAATATGGGACAAACCAAAATGACGGATACGTTTGAAGTTAAGGGTCTGCTCCAGTAAACGAGAAAGCAACCGGAAACGCAACCGCTTCTCACTGTACCCCTATCTAAACGGTGCAATTTCTTGCAGCCCCACGCTTTGACATTGCCTCATTTCAAACCATTTTATAAGTCTATCTTTTGTAATTGAGTGTTGAACAAAAAACTGAATGTTCTTTACAAAATTTCGGGTCCGGCTTGCAAATTATTTTTCATTATTAATTTTTTATTGTGTTAGGAAATAAATTCAAACTTTGTACTTACAAAATTTCAATTACATAACAAATCAAAGGCATTTAAGAAAATGTAAATTGCAGGACGGATGCGTATTGTGACTGTGCTTAAAATGAGACCTTGCAAACAATTTTATGATAAAAAGTAAACGAAATAAATGGTTTAAAATTTGACATCGCTCTCTTGGGGTAAAAATCCAAGATGGCCGCCACTACAACAGACCCTTAAGACGTTTCTGCTACACGTAGATTCTATGTCAGTCACTCAAAACCTATCATACCTATATTATTTCTCAACGGTGTTTTTTTTTTTTTTTTGTGGCAAAGCCATAATCTTGCTCGCTTAATTCTTCATCGAAATTAATGGTTCAAACATAATTTTAAATCTTACGTTCCCGATATTGACGAAAATATACTGATTACTTAAAACTATTGTTTTTCTTAAAACAATTTATTAAAAATACTTTCTTATGAAAGTTATATGATTCTTAAAGAAAGGCGCCATCTATTAACAATCTGTTTAAACTGACAGCTGTTAGATTGTTTACAAATGTAATTTATCTAGCCCAGTCGGTATAGGTTACAACTACCAGTAATTTGCAATACGGCTGATTTTTTTTTTTTGTAAATACATTAAAGTATGTAGATTAACATAAAAAAAAGTTTACCAGTCTATCGATTTCCCAAAGTCGAAAAAATATCGATTATCATTTTTTTCCGATTATCCTTAATATTTCGAGCTGGGATGAAGATAGAGAAAAATAAAAATACCACCGTGTAGGGAAGGTATTTTTCAACATAAAAGGTTATATGTATTTATTTCGTCCGAGCAATGGTTTGTCTGAAAAAATTCGATAGTGCAGGTATGTATTTTGCAGCAGGGGAAATCACTAATAGGGGACATCTTATTCATATATGAAGCGTTGGCTCATTCTAAATTGGCCGAATTTTAATTTACCGAATTGAAACTTGACATAGGAGTTAAAATGTATATTTTAAACATTTATGCTGAGTCTCAGCTTGTTATCTTGAAAATTACCCGATATAGAGCCACTTGACGTATTTTAAACAGCTCCAGTTTAGAACATTTTCAAAATATCAACCTGAAATTTTGTTTACATGTTAATATATAGATTCAAACAAGATCAAGTAGTATAAACCTTTTTTATTATTTACTTTTCAAAGCACAAGTAACTTAAAAAAGTATAATTTTAGACCTTTTTAGATTTTTCATCAAAACGCTTGAGTTAATCGGCTGCATTAGTTAATTTTTTAAAAATAGTTTTTAAAATAAGTATAGCAAAAAACAATTGTGTTTTTAACTTCTGTACGAATTTTTAAATCGATATGTTCAAAAATGTCGAAAATGGAGTCGTTGAATCCAAAGGTGTTATAGTTAAAACGAGATAGGTAAAACAGAAGACTATTTTCAAGCGACTAGTTTTTAAAAATAACCTGAAAAAATCGTTCATACTTACTAAGAATATTTATACTGGTGTACTCAACTTGTAAAACAAATTTGATGTTGATATTCCAAAAATTGACGAAACTGGAATTGATTGAAATTAGTTCGTGGGTCCGTTACTCGTAAAATCGATAATCGAAATCGACTCCTAGATCGGGTCATTTTCAAGATAACAAGCTGAGACTCAGCATAAATGTTTAAAATATATATTTTAACTCCTATGTCAAGTTTCAATTCCATATATTAAAATTCGGCCAATTTAGAATGACCCAACGCTTCATATATGAATAAGATGTCCCCTTTTAGTGATTTCCCCTGTTGCAAAATACATACCTGCATTATCGAATTTTTTCCAGACAAACCATTGATCGGACGAAATAAATACACATGACCTTTTTTGTTTGAAAATACCTCATCTACACGGTGGTATTTTTATTTTTCTCTATATTCATCCCAGCTCGAAATATTAAGGATAATCGAGAGAAAAAAATGATAATCTATTTTTTTTCGACTTTGGGAAATCGATAGACTGGTAAACTTTGTTTTATGTTAATCTGCATACTTTAATGTACTTAAAAAAAAAAATTCAGCCGTATTGCAAATTACTGGAATTTTTGGTCTAAGTTTACCTCTACCGACTGGCCTAATCATGCATATCAATCAAATTAAATCAAAGTAAAGCTTTACACATTGTTTAAACCGTTATTTATAAACCAGTAAACAACTAAACGTAATTAAGTAAATTGAATCGACGTATTAAATCGGCTAAACACTACTAACTTGCGAAATATCCGCACTGGTAAGCTTATATAAGAAAACTAGTTAGTTTTTTATTTGCTCATAAGTCAGTACTACTTATAACAATAATTGTATTTAATTCAACAGGTGTGTGTAATGATTAGGACTATTTATAATCACAGCGGCAACACTGTATAGCCTGATGTTATTTAAAACTAGTAAGTCCCCGTGAAAAATCCCAGGTTAATAAAATTAGATACACATCAGAAATACATCATGTTTATACAAAACACTATTTAAAAACAACACACTTTATCTAGGCCTACCTAACCATGCAGACGGGGAGTTTTTAACTCGGTAAATGTGTACAATTATAAGGGTTATAAAACTGTAGGAATATTTGTTAAAATGTTTTATTGATGTATGGGTGTTTACAAACTCCCTGGAAAAATTTTGTGTATTTGTTCCTTAGGTCAAGACAATCAAAAGACCTCATATAAATAATGTGGGTCTGACATGCCTAGTTTTCTGTCTGTCCGTCTGTTTGTGTTTCTTACAAATTATTTTATAACTTAAATACTGTGTTTGATAGAAACTTCAAATTTGGCAAGAACTTGTACCAAAAACGTGTATAAAATCTCGTTACGATATATCTTAAACAGTTTCAAGATGGCGGCCATTTAAATTCTTTGATGTTAAAATTCACGAAAACCGTAATTTTTATAAAAAAAAATGTTACCAGTTAAAAAAAATGTAGAATTACAAGACGAACAAAATCATACTTTATTTGCTACAATCGGATAATAAATAACTGAGTAATGAGACATTTACCTAATTATGTAACAACTGTACACGGCTAATTGTTGTTTAGTGCAAATTTTGTACGATATTTATTTCAGTAAATGTCTCACTACTCCGTTATTTATTATCCGATTGTAGCAAATAAAGTACGATTTGGTTCGTCTTGAAATTCTAAATTTTTTATTACTGGTAACATTTTTTTATAAAAATTACTGTTTTCGTGAAATTTAACATCAAATATTTTAAATGACCGCCATTTTGAAACTGTTTAAGATATCGAACGAAATTTTATACACCTGTTTGACCTACCAAGGTACACGTTCGTGCCAAATTTGAAGTTTCTATCCAAAATAGTACTCAAGTTGTAAAATAATTTGTAAAAAACACAAACAGACGGACAGACAGAAAACTAAGCATGTCAGACCCATATTTATATGACGTTTTTTGATTGTCTTGACCAAAGGAACAAATACACATAATTTTTCCAGGCAGTTTGTAAACACACTGTATATTTAAAGAAAGATACAAACATTATATTTGAATTGCTTTTTATTTCTTATTGTTAGATCAAATGATTTAGAAGTTAGTAATATTATAGCGAAGAAATTAATGATCGAATATATTTATATGTAATTACTAGTAAGCCCCCGTGAAAAATCACAGGCCGATTAATTAGATACACATCAGAAATACGTCATTTAAAAAATACTATTTAAAAACAACAGACTTTATCTAGGCCTACCTAACTGTGCTGGCCGGGATTTATAACTCGGTAAATGTGTACAATAATAAGGATTATAAAATTGTAGGCCCATTTTTTAAACATTTTTATTTATATACTTTATTATTTATTTAATGAAAAACAAACATACTATTTTTAATTTGCTTTTTATTTTATATTGATATATCAAATGATTGTAATATAACAGTGAAGAAATAAGTAATGGAATATGTTTATATGTTATACGAAGATGTACTAATGTTTCCGAAGTTAAACGAATAGGTTTCTTTAAATTTGTAAAAACTAATATTTTGATGATAAAAAAGGTTGTATTTATATACAATTTATAACCTCAAAGCAAATATTATAACATATTATAACATACATTAGTTCTAAAACTCATATTTAGAAGAATCAACCTCATAAGAAATTGTAATGATTGGAGTTGTAAACATAACCCCAAAGTAAAATCTACACTGGGTTTACAGATGATGGGTGAAATCAGCTGTTATATTATATGTTACTCACATTACGTATGTACGTATACACTCGCTTTTATTGGAGTCGATATCCTATAACTTCTAGCGTCTGTTATTTCGCAATAACATTTTTACTTTCCTTACCCTATACTAGGTAAGGTAAGTATTGCGATCGACCCAAAAATTCGATGTCGAGTTTTCATAATATCTTTACGTTTCAAGGCCCCCTGAGTCCAAAAAATGCATTTTTGGCAATTGGTCTGTCTGTGTGTCTGTGTGTGTGTGTGTGTGTGTCCGGAGTGCACAGGGCAAACGGCTGGACGGATCGAACTGAAATTTACAGGATATCTTCAAACACGTAAACAATTAAACCCATGTAAATTTGAAGCAAATCGGAGGTGGTGTCTTACCGTGGGACCAGTTTTTAGCACATTTTTGGTATTTACTCCAAAACCCCTCTAACGATTTTGATTAAACTTTGCTAACATACTCTACTCAGACCCCCTTAACACGCTATATACGCTATATACCCTTAAAAATTCGTTGAAAAAAATTATTACAAAAACGCAAGTTATTTTGTTTGTATCTCCGAAATGGCTGGTCCTATCGACTTGAAAATGGTCTCATTCGATTCAGCGTCCAAAAGAATGTCAAAAAAGATACCCCACTCAACTTTTTCCATTTTTTCAAAAATTGACCCAAAAACGCCCTTTTTGGGGGCAAAAATTACTTTTTTTAAACTAGCCGTGTTTGGTATCGACCTTGACATTTTTGGGGGTGAGAAATCGATTGAGACCAAAATCAGGTCCGTGGGATTAACCGTTTTGAAGTTAGTACCGCTTTCTTCGAAACGGATACTCCTATTAACTCGAAAATGGTATCATCAATCTCTCGCTCAAAAAATTTGGTAATTTTGATACAGCATCTATTTTGGTAAGGAAAGTTGTGTGATGTGCACACCAGATGTTTTTCTTAGCTCATGCGGTTATTCATACTTAAACACCTAAAAATGTGTTTTTTTTTTTAATTTTTTGTCTGTCTGTTTGCCCGGGCTAATCTCCGGAATTGCTGAACCAATGTTGACGAAACTTACAATTGCGTATAGAGGACTTTTCAGTGATTAATCTGAACTACTTTTATCTCGAAAATATTTAGTGGTCCTATTTTTTTTTTTAAACGGTACCAGGAACTGGCACATACTTTCTCACAAACATATTTAAATTATTAAACAGATTCACTGTGACTTCTCAATTGTAGGTGGGTTAGGAGAGGTGATTTATTAAAGTAGGAGATTAACTTATAAATATTATTATTACTATCTAGAGAGAAAACTATTCGATCGATTTCGAACAAATTTGCACCAAACACGTCTATTAGGGCTGTATAGATGCACGATAAAAGGTTTTCAAAAATTTTGAAAAACAACTCCCTTTATGGCCAAACAATCCCCCAAAATCAGTTATTATTATTATTAGCTAAACGAGAATTTTTAGAAAGATGCGGGGATTTTGCATATATGGTAAGGGTACATTAAAGGCTACAATAAATAAGCCAAATTTTACTAAAATCGTTTTTTTATAAAAAAATTATAACTGATTTTTGGGGTTTTTTTTTTGCCAAAAAGGGGGTTGTTTTTCAAAAAATTTCAAAACAGTATTTCGTGCATCTATACAGGCCTACTTGACATGTCTGGTGCAAATTAGTTTGAAATAGAACGAATAGTTTTCGCTCTAGCTTTGTATACATACAGACATACATACAGACATTTTGTAAAAACCACTTTTTTGGAGTCAGGGGGTCCCAAAACGGATACTTCCACAAACATCTCAACATCGATTTTTTTTGTCTCTATACTATAGTATAGTGAGAAAGTAAAATTGAAAAACTGTAAAAACTATGGACAATTTAGGGGTTTTGCGAACGGACTTCTCACGCGACCATTATAAGTAAAACTGATTTGGATCGAAAGCTTAACAGTTTGACAAGATCACTTTTAATTTACTGCATTCGCTGGTTTAACCGTTAAATATATATCAAAACAGCATGCAATAATGTGAAATGTACTCGTAGATGTTAAATACTCCTCAAACCGTGATTTGTAATTTGTACGTTTGTTCGGGAGTTATGAGTTAACAAACTGACGGAAAAGGGGATTTTTAACGTTTATTGGCGCATAGCTAATAATAATAATAACGTAGGCCCAAAATATACACAGCGAAATTCACTGTGCGTTTTGGGCCATGGAATTCGGATCTAAAATCGTTTTTGTTTATTTATACCAGCTGGTATACAATAATTTTAATTTATATTAATAATAGGTTAACTACCTTATATATCATCCGTCAACAATCCAAATTTTTCCTGTGTAGGATTACCGGTTTCAACGGTATACCTTCATCTTCAGATCCTTGTTAGTTATTCTTACTTTCCGCCTATTCTGGCATCGTCTTCTTTACACATTTGGCACATTTAAAACATTTGTCAAATATATTAAGATTAGAAACATGAATAAATAAACAGATTAGAATTATTACAAAAACCGACACATTAAGACATATATATAAAGTTACATTATAGTACAGCGAATCGTTATGCTGGTCAACGAGAAGGTTTATTATTGCGGCGCAGGTCGAACATGTAATTCGGGCGATCGTCTATTCTGTACTCAATAATTTTAAGTTAGGCCAAGACTTAAAATTACTTTCTAGGCCTAACCTAAAATCATTGCACGTAAAAAATGTTGCCGTTAAGGCAGGTAAAATAAATTAAATATACACACAATAATTTTAGGTTATGCCTAGACTGATTAAACAACATTTTATGTTTAATGAATGTATTTCAGCACTTGACGATAATATCTGAACTACACCGGACGGAACCGATCGTCTCTTAATTTAAATTGACGAACCGAAACACATGTTTCTTGAATGTATTTTCATTCATTGAAATAGCAACAAATTTGATAACGCTTTTTCGTTACTCGTATTTTATATTTGTCAAAACCATTTAATAACCAGCAACCAGTTAATAACACTTTGTTCGTTATGCATTACATTTTCAAACTCCCAACCCAACCCGTGAAGGAACTTCGTTCCGATATCATTGTGACAGCGAAATAGCGTTATAAACATACATTGCTATTTGAAATTTCCATCTGGGGTCTTTTCCAAACAAATTGAGTTCTTTATTATCTTCTAAAGCGAGAGATAATTGTTTGTCTGCTAAATGGATCTGGAATCTCCGTCTAAGGATTTTTCATTTTTTCATTTTATATGGGGCTTTTGGCCACGAGAAATCGATTGGAAATGGTCACCAGTCTGGGAAAATTCGTTTTCTACGTCTTTTTATTAAATTAAAAAGTGAAATTTGTCCATTTTAAACAATACAAAGCACAGCTGATGCAAATGTTTTCAATGCCATTACAATAATCATCTGCTTTCTTTTAAACTGTATATTTTATTAGAGGTAAGCCTAATAATGTTGTATCTATTTATAGTTACCATGGCAACGAATACTTCTGCTAAATAAACATACCCTAACCTAAACGATGTTCACGGAAATTTGCAATAATAGTTATTGACGCGAGCGAACTAGGCCCTAGGCCTAAATCGATATTGAAATATTAAACTTTAATTTAGGCCTGACTTATTTCTGAGGCATAGCGTTGAGATTATGGTTAATCCTTTAAACTGTATTTTCATTACAGGTAAGCCTAATGTTGTATATACCCTTTATTTAGTTGTTTAATGTTATAGGCCTAACCTCAAAACTCAATAATCCAATATTTATTATTGAAATCATAGCCCTGCTTATAATCGAGCTTTAGCTCGGTCTCCTGGTACTAATATTAAATTGATAGTCTTTAATTAAATATTAATATTAAAATGCAATTATTAAATCAACTCACGACAAAAGAGTATAGCGCGTTGTTATATTGTTCGCTATATTCCTTAACATATAACAGACGATGTCTTAAATCAGTTGTAATTCTTCAACAACTATATTAGTCGATTTAAAACGCAGGGTATGACCTCATGAAATACCGCACGGACCGGACTACTTGTACTTTATTTTTTGATTCCGAAAATCGGGGTCCCGCAGCTTTAAAATTCCGGCGTCACAACTAAGGCTAACAACAGATGAGACACCGGTGTACGGGACACTAGTGTACGGGACACTAAATGTACTATCAATTAAATGTGTGTCAACAAATGAGACACTGAGCAGCGCGCTACCACATTCTGTGGCTCTACGGTGTCTCTCCCCGCGAGAAGCTGGGACACCTGGACAGTGTCCCGTACACCGGTGTCTCGTCTGTTGTTAGCCTAAAGATGCAAAAAGCCACCCTTTTTTCGCAACAACGTTCACGCCACCTCCAAAATAATGCTATGGAATGCGCAAGCTATTATTAAAATATAGAAATTTAGTACGCATTCGCACTCATTTCCTCAGTTTTGCCTATATACGATAGCAATTTAGGGGTGGTTCTCACCCCCGATGGTGTTGAAACTATGCGAATCAAATTTGAGATCTCCTCCTCTTGGACACCCATAAAAAAAAGAAAAGTTTTTTCTGGGACTGTCGATTTCTTATACATGTAATGGTGGTTTCAGCCCCTAACGGGGTGACGAGATTTCCTTCTATTGCTCTCCAAAGATGTGCATCAGAAAATAGGCTTTCATTTCAGCTCATTTTATCTGTTTTCCCTGAACTTGAACGCAATTTGGGGGCGGTTTGCACACCCAAGGGGTTGAAAACTACTTCGGATAATCTCACGACCCCGTTTATTTCACCTCCCATCAAAAAGTAGAGGAAACGTTTGATTTTTCGTCAAATCAGGGGTGGTTTCGCCCCTACGGTGAACCCTTGTGGCATTTCTGGGTCGGTTTCTATGGAGCTACTGAATTTCCAAATTTTAATAATAATTTGTGCATCCCGTAGCGTTATTTGGAGGTGTCGTAAACGATATTTTTAGGAGTGACGTCGGGATTTTAGAGCTGCGGGACCCCGAGTTTATACGCTGCAAGCGAAGCGAAGCAGTCCATAATCCTTGGCCGCAAGGTCGAGTTCCGCGGCGAGTGCTACGAAGGAGCGCGTGAGTCGAAGCTGGATGCTTATGTGCAAACAAATTCTACTAATACTAGCGAAAAAAGCCTCCCAAGGTCGGCTGAAAAATGAGAGCAAAATGAATCTTCAGTAGATATTGAATAGATGTCAATAGGGTTTTAACCTAAAACCAAAAAAAAACTAAAAAAGTGCCCTTTTAAATAAACCTATGAAATAAAATTGAAATTTCTTAATTTCGTTATAAAAATGACAACATTTTCTTTTATTTAAAGCAAGCAGCACTAAAATCGGAATTGTAGATCTCCAGAAATTGGTATCAATAGGGTTTTAACCTTATACAAAAACAAAAAAACAAAATAAATAAATAAATGAAAAATGCCCTAATACCCATGAAATAAAACTGACATTTCATATTTTTTTAATAACAATGACAACATTTTCTGTCATTTAAAATAAACAGCGCTAAAATCGGCCCAGTAGATCTTCAAAAATAGTTATCAATAGCGTTTTAACCTAGAACAAAAACCAAAAAAAACTCGTTATTTTAAACGTGTTATTTTAAATATACCCATGAAAAATTATACTGAATTATTATATAAGTAAGATATTTCGTACACAGAGGCAGCTATTCAGCGTCGTCGTGAGTAGACCAATTTCCCAAATAGTTGGTTGAAGCTCTAAAACATATAAATTTAATTTTGGAAATTCGCTCAACTCACGTAGGCTGCTAGATCGAAGTATTTTAAATCTAAAACAGCTGGTTCACTAATATCAATAAGCCCGAGATCTTGTGTAATACCCGACGATTACCCAATCCACGCAGGCGCAGTCCTTCACCGCGACCCGTAGCTAGCCTTGGCATTGACTCTACCAACAACAAGTTAGTCCTTGCGCTAACAGATTGTTCGTGACGTCGGTCGAGCGAACAAAAACCCGACATTGAAGACGAAGGGTAACCGAAGCCGTAAACATCGTCATTTGCGAGATGGTCAATTATTTTCTAATGAAAAAACACAGAAGCACTAATCCCAGTCGAGTTGTCGTCTTTAACGACGCTTCGGACAGGTTAGGGAGTCATTTACAATGAGTTTTTTTTATTTAAACAGGGAAACAACTATTATAGTACAAGTTGGGGTTTCTAGAATAAACAGGCACTATATGGGCGACTTTTGGCTGAGAGTTATAGTGGAATCCGTCTCCACAGCGCTGAGAGGGCTACCTGGCATGGTCTGACAGTTTTGATAACTGAATTGGAATTCACAAAAGCAACGAACCGTGGTAATGGCGCGTGCCCAACTTAGCATAGTAGATGATCAGCACTGGAATGACACAAATTTTGCGTACATTTCATTGCAGACATGATACGTCACGAATTCTAAAGTAACATAATTAATTGTATATACTGTTTAAGTAATTTTATCTCGTACTTTTGAGATGCTCGCAGTTAATCTTGAATGACTATGTAGATAGAGTTTGCATACATTTCATTGCAGACATTACCTAACCTAACCTAACCTAATACTCCTCGAGTACTAAAGTAACATTGTATTTTTAGTTTAATAAAAATATGACAAATATTTGCTCCTTCGACGATTAAACTCATTGAGCCCGGCATTGAATACATTAACCCTCGTCACTTCTGCACCACTGAGCTGACCCTTTGATAATGTACGGCCTCGGCGCTGTGGAGACTAATTTCCCCTCGGCGCTGTGGAGACGCCACCGTCAGAGTGTCTGGCTAAAACTCAAGGATCCAAACCCATGGATGTTTGTCAATCAAGTTTGAAAATGGTTGTACATGGAATTTTACTCTAAGAACACATGACTTTTAAAATTTTATTTATAGCTTCTAAATTTTTCGGCATCGCTGTTACGCCAGTTTAGCAAGATGGTTGAAAGTTCGCTGTGCCAATTCGCCTATTCAACGTTTGGTTTCGTTGTTTGTTCTTTTATATGGTTCATATTTTATTTGCCTCCATCGCGGAGTGCATAGTTTTATTATGTTTAACCCTAGAAGTGGTCATTATATTTGTCTAGAATTGGGCAATTTTAGCCATTTTGCTACGTACAAAAAAATTTGAATAAATGAAAAAATCATATTTTATATTAGTTTTGTAATAACAGCTCGAATATAAACCAAAAATAGAAGAAAAAAACAGTCGTGGAACTGCCTACAGAGGTGAAAATTGCAATTAATATAAATCGTTGTTTATAATGGTTTGGTAAGAAATTTGATCATTATTTTTAGGTTAGGCCTATACTGAACAAACACACGTTTTTTTAATGCATCTACATTCATCACCATAGAACCGAGTTATCACATTTAGACAATAAAAAAGTAAATAAACTGTATCAGTTAACTGACACAAACTTTCTCCCAACTTACTGTAATCAAAATAATATTGTTTTTAATCATTTTATTTTTTACTACTTTTTAGAACAAAACAAAAAAATAATATTCTACCTACGTCAATCGTATAAAAAAATTATTGTCCCAGGCGCGCGACCTTTGAATTACTGTCCGTGCTCGCTACCGTGGTGCTACCCCGTGCGGCCGCCGCCGCGATGCTAGATTGACAACACAAACTTGTTTATTTTTAAACATTTCCAAATAATTATAAAACGCCGAATTTTGATAAAAGCGGGTGGTGTGATTTTGTTTGCCATCTTAAGCACTATAAATACTGAAAATTTGATCAAAATCGTTAGAGCCGTTTTTTGAGAAATTTGCATTTTTGTCGTTTTTATGGGTTTTTAGGGGTAAATTACCCTTAAAAATTAAAAATTCCAAAAAATGAAAAAAAACCCTGGAGATATTAGGGTTTAGTACCTACATACCAAATTTCATGAAAATCGGACCAATAGTGTCCTCTCTGGTCGTGTATACATACAGACAGACTGACAGACAGACACCACTCTAAAAACACTTTTTTTGGTTCAGGGAGCACCAAAACAAAAAATTCCACTAAAAATATTTTTGGGTTCAGGGAGCACCAACATAGATAATTGCACTAAACAATTTTTTGGGGTTCTGGGAGCACCAAAACAGATAATTCAACTGAAAATTCAAATTCGAACATTTTTACGAAAACAATACTTTCTCCATATACTACGTATAGGGTGGAGAAAGTAAAAAGCACTGTGTCCATTTTGGAAGTACCTCCAAGTGCACCAATTTAACGCAACATACAAAGTTAGGAAGTGCATTGTCCATTTCAGTTGTGTTAACCGAGTGAACTGTTTTAAAACGATTTACCAAATGAGGAAGCACACTGTCGATTTCATCGGTAGCGTGGCGTGACTATACAGGCTATTTAAGCCTTTGAATTTAACAACGCCTATTCGATTTCGTCGATTTCTTCTTGGACCAATGAAGGAGAAGAAATCTTCGACGAATTCGAAAACGCGTGCGTGCCGCGAGATTGTACATTTTACATCATTCAAAAATCGCTCGGTGTTCGTGAAGAAGTTTTAACTTAAAAAAAAAGACTGAAGATATTACCCAAAGGACCACATAAAGTCGCGTGAGTTTTTTACATTTAGAGCGTACGGGCAAAGAATCTATACATGAGCCACTTTTACATGGTAGAATGGAAGGAAGAAGAGGCCGATGAAGATTGCAGCCTGTTATTTATTAAGATAAATACCTATGAGGACATGAGGGTTATGTGCGTTACCAGATGGTGGGAGGAAGGGCAATCCACACGAGAATTTAGACGAGTTGTGATATTAAGGGTCTGCTCCAGTAAACGAGAAAACAACCGGAAACGCAACCGCTTCTCACTGTATCCCTATCTAAACAGTGCAATTTCTTGCAGCTGAACGTTTTGACATTGCCTCATTTCAAACCATTTTATAAGTCCATCTTTTGTAATTGAGTGTTGAACAAAAAAACTGAATATTCTTTATAAAATTTCGGATCCGGCTTGTAAATTATTTTTCATTATTAATTTTTTATTGTGTTAGGAAAAAAATTCAAACTTTGTACTTACAAAATGTCAATTACATAACAAATCAAAAGCATTTAAAAAAATGTAAATTGCAGGACGGATGCGTATTGTGATTGTGCTTAAAATGAGACCTTGCAAACAATTTTATGATAAAAAGTAAACGAAATAAAAGGTTTGAAATTTAACATTGCTCTTATGGGATACAAATCCAAGATGGCCGCCACTACAGCAGACCCTTCTCCAGTAAACGAGAAAGCAACAGGAAACGCACTTCCGGTATCACTGTATCCCTATCTAAGCAGTGCAATTTCTTGCAGCTGAACGCTTTGACATTGCCTCATTTCAAACCATTTTATAAGTCTATCTTTTGTAATTGCGTGTTGAAAAAAAAAAACTGAATATTCTTTATAAAATTTCGGATCCTGCTTGCAAATTATTTTTCATTATAAATTTTTTATTGTGTTAGGAAAAAAAATTCAAACTTTGTACTTACAAAATGTCAATTACATAACAAATCAAAAGCATTAAAAAAAATGTAAATTGCAGGACGGATGCGTATTGTGACTGTGCTTAAAATGAGACCTTGCAAACAATTTTATGATAAAAAGTAAACGAAATAAATGGTTTGAAATTTAACATTGCTCTTATGGGATAAAAAACCAAGATGGCCGCCACTACAGCAGACCCTTAAGGATTGTAGTGGTTACGAAAATAAATAACCTAAAACCTAAACATATGTTGTACCTACATGTACGAATAACCGCAAGTAAATGGGTTCAATGGCATTTAAGCTAACAAACAGACTAGCTATGATATATTTTATACTAGCTGGTAGGCCTAATTTAAAATTATTGAGTACAGAATAGACGATCGCCCGAATTACATGTTCGACCTGCGCCGCAATAATAAACCTTCTCGTTGGCCAGCATAACGATTCGCTGTACTATAATGTAACTTTATATATATGTCTCAGTGTGTCGGTTTTTGTAATAATTCTAATCTGTTTATTTGTTTCATGTTTCTAATCTTAATATATTTGACAAATGTTTTAAATGTGCCAAATGTGTAAAGAAGACGATGCCAGAATAGGCGGAAAGTAAGAATAACTAACAAGGATCTGCAGATGACGGTATACCGTTGAAACCGGTAACCCTACACAGGCAAAATTTGGATTGTTGACGGATGATATATAAGGTAATTAACCTATTATTAATATAAATTAAAATTATTGTATGCATGTCGCCGTTAAGACAAGTAAAATAAATTAAACATACACGCAATAATTTTACGTTAGGCCTCGACTGATGAACCAATATTTTATATTTATTGAATGTTTTTACACTGAATGGACGTTTAACTGTGTTTACCATCTTAGCTTTGATGTTGTAATTAATAGTTCTACACCATTATTATAATAACATTAAACGTATGGAAACAGTAAATATTATTTGTATAGAAAACAAAGTAATAATAATTCGACCAGGCAGCCGAACCGCTGACGTGAGTTGAGCAAATTTCCAAAATTAAGTTTATATGCCTATGTTTTAGGGTTTCAACAATTTGGGAAATAGGTCTACTCACGAAGGCGTTGAACAGCTGTGTGTGTGTACGCAATATATTAGCAGAATTTGTTTGCGCCTAGTGGCCTCGCGTGTTTGCACCACTTGGCTTTGAACCGGGTACTTTTATGGTATTTCACGTTTTGGTCGATTTTGGGGGAACCAAGCATTTATCCTACATTTATATTTTTAGAAAAAACTCTAAACAAATTTCATTATCGTAGTAAAAATCTAAAAACATAGTTACTTCAGGTCAAAAAACGCACTTCCGGTTGTTGGATTTTTTTGGCTAACGAACTCGTCCGACCGACGTAGACAACCAACATGTGTACCAAATCTTACTTAAAATGCGACAGCCAGAGTGCTAACACATATATACATATATAGGCCTATATATATGATTTTTAATGACACCCCAAAACGTGTTCTGGGGGCCATGATCGGTGCTCATTTGCTACTCCCGACCTTGTGTCTCACCATAAGGGAAACTGCAATAGCTCATTTTTCCTATGGAAATTCGCTAATAAACGGCAATTGAAGATTAAAATTGTGTGAGTGTGTTGCCGTTAAGGCTTTTTAAAGAATTGAAGAAAGGCGTGATGAACTTCGTTCCTGACGGGGGTCCCACGACAGCACACATTTACTTTTTAGATTTCAACACTTTTAAAAACAAACAGGTGTCCAATAAGTGTATTGGGAGCGTATTAAGCCGACGTAAACTTTAAATCAATGCAGACGTCATTCCTAAACATTACAACATCAATTAACCTCAGGAAGAACCCGTTTTCATCCGGTTCGACCAAAGCTCGGTCCAGTAGTTCTTTCAGCAGCTGACGCCCGGAATTTAAATTTGTAAATACTTGTTTATCGATCCGGTGTTTTGCGTCACGCTGCACTTCGCACGCGTCATCTGCGACCAGTCAGTGGGGACGGTTTGATTTTATTACGGTGATTCGGTCAAGATTGTGTCAGAGAGTTCAATGACAGGATTTACGTTTTGTTTCCTGATTTTTAAATATTTTTTAAAGAATTTTTTTGGAGTTCCGCACCTTAAAGTAGATACACGGAATGGAAAATTGCGATACTGGCGTGTGAATGTAGGTTGACAGATCTTTAATTAACGGTATCTAAAATGGTGCTGCGAACTCCGTTCTATCCCTCAATAATAAAAATTGATATTGCTAATATTTAAAAAAAAATTAGTGCTACTCAAATTCATTACAAGAATAATAATTTAGAGGGTCAAAATTTTTTGGAATGTTACAAAAAATAGTCTCCCTTTACTTTGGGACAAATTATCCAAAAATTTTTAAAAATTCCATTTTTTATTGAAGTGAAAACTTCTTTAGGCGCGTTGGGCACTTTTTGCATGGAAAAAAATGATTGAACTCTCGTCACCGTCATCGTCATCGAACGGACACACATTTGTTTAATGGCTCCGTCGCATCTCAGCAATTATTTAAGGTTCCGTCCCATCTCCGCAAATATTTAAGGCTCTATCGGATCTCCACAATTATTTAAGGCTCTATCGAATCTCCACAATTAT
>JAGFPH010009809.1:21841-44369 GCA_018207615.1 Philaenus spumarius | reverse complement strand
TTTGAAACATCGTAGGTTGCAAAACATTGCACTGTTCTGATTTTTTGGGATGTTGTTAGGATAGATACTAATAGCATAAAACCAAGTTTGCATCTTCGAAAGACCTGTGCTAACTGCGTGATGCTCGTAAAACTTCAACATTTTCTGACATTTTTTAGTTTTTGGCTTATAACTACTAAAAGACGCATCATACAAAAAAATCACCATATACACCTTTTAGACACGAAAGTAGACAAAATCTGCTAAAATTTTAGCGCAACCGCAGCTCTGTAGGTCCAACTGCAGCTCTGTAGGTCCAACTGCAGCTCTGTAGGTCCAATTAGTCCTGAGATACAGCACTTCAAAAATTGGCCATTTCCCTCTAAAAGTTAGAAATCAAATTTTAGCCATTTTCTGAGCTAAATGTCGGCTAAAATACTCATCCTATGACGAAAGTCATGGAGTTGAAGTTGTAGAGCAGATATTTAGCTTTAATGTAAGCAAAAGTGGGACCAGTAGGACTAAATTCTTTGTTATCGAAAAATTATGAAAAAATTTATGAAATCGGATTTTTAAGAAATGGAGCCTGATGAAGTGCTGGGCTTTTGTAATGGATAAGATTGTCATAACTCTTTGGAAAATGGTTTATAATAAGCAAATTGGAATTCAGTACAATTAATAATAATGTATAAATTTATAGAAGTTATATAAAAGTCATATGAAAATTATTTTGATAGTTTGTGGGACCTGGGACATTAAATGTTGATCTTGAAGTGATGGCAGGACATCAGCTGACTCCTGCGAAGTACACAACACAATGTAAATTAGCATTTATTATATGCTTAATCAATTTTACAATTAAATTACAATCCCGTAGTAAATAAATTATAAACCAGTCATTAGAGAAAAAAAAGCAGTTTTTGCTAAAACATTTAACAGTGAACTGATTGCGTTATGACTTGAGAAATAGTTTGTCGATGAAAATGCCATCTTCGGAAACAATGATTTGTTATTGTGGAATTTTTTAAGAAACAAAAACCGTGATGAATTATTTTTTTTAGTTTTTTGTTTATATATTGTAAATCACTGGATGAATCGCTATACTTTTAATAGAAAAGGTGTAGTAGAAGGTTTTTAGTTTCCACTTGTTCTTCCTTAGTGAACTCTATTTCGTTGTTCAAAGACAAGCTGGACAAAACGAAATTTGTAAGCATCTGATCTCTCACAGCCCGTGAATACGAGTGCCCATTTAGGGTCTTGCCCACACTGTTCTCAGCATATATGGTAGGGAGGAGTTCCTTTAATCCACTACCAGCCATGATGGCGCCAATGGCCCCCATAAACGACCACCACCACACTGTTGAGCTGTGGATACTGTCAGTTCTCTATGTTATATCGGGCTTTCAAGTAAAGGTTGATCATAGGTAACAATATATGTTTTCTGGCCATGAGCTGTGACATCTACAATCCGTATGAGAGAAAAACATGATAAGATATGTCAATTCACATAATAACGAAACAAAGAATGAAGGGTCTAGTAAGATGAGAGACGCAAAATCTAGGAAGCAGTATTAAGAAAATTGTATTATATAAATAATTACATAAAGACTCAAAGAAAATAAATTAAAATAATTTAATTAAATATATAAAAAGCAGACTTAATCTTAAATTTTTATAAAAATTATATATATTAATAAAAGTGTCATACTTGTGTGAGGTTGGAACATTGGTAAAAAGTACAGTGCATAGTCTATTAAAATAAAGTATGAAAATACAATAAATTCACAAAATGAACTGTTAACAGATGTTTAAAACCATAAACAAAAAGAACTATATAACAAAATCACATACATCACAAGTTTTTTTGCAATAAGTGAATGGAGAGGATAAAGTTGATACAGTTAGCGGTGCTGGTAAGCGGTAAAAGAAAAAAGTCAAGGAGTTTTTGTACGTTGGTTTTGAGCATCTTCCTACGTAGTGATGGCGTCGAGTCTGTTGTAAGAAATGTGGAGGTCCACAAATTAAGTAGTAAAAGTGTATATGTCACAAGTAATCAGTATGTATTATGGCTTAAAGGCAAATGTTTAGTAGTATACAAAATGTGTATACTCAGTCGACGATTTTCTACGAGTAATTTTGAAGGATTGATGTGATTAAAGTTTTGAGCCACGAGGTTGAATGCAATGTATGGTAGATGAAGGAATAACTGAATTGTGTTAATTAATAAACAGTGTTTTATGAGCCCATTGAAAAATATGCAAGTATAAAACTATATTTTTTATGTAAATGAACATTTGAGTAATTAGTAAACTTTGGAAATTTCATTTTATGTAAACTTAGATTTTTTTTAGTCTGCTGATAGAATTCTAAATTTTGATAAATTAAATTAAATTGCATCTCTTTTTCAGAATAAGATTGTTATAAGATTTTTTGATTATGTGCTATATTTTGTATATATTCATTGTTTTTTCTGGTTGCATCATGATTTCTAATATGTTTGAATAAACATTCAAAGTTGTTCGTCACGATGTTTTAAACTTCATTGTTTACCACATATATCTATGTAGCGAGTACTTTAGCAACTTAACGAAACGCACCCCGGAAAATTAAATTAAAGTAAAATTTTAGTATAAAATATGATATGCGAAACAAAGAAAACTGACTCATATGAAGCTATATTGGCGCTATAATCACGATGCAAGATGTGAATTGATAGAAGTTCAAAAGAGTAAACAAAGAAGCTTTGAGGTTAAGCAAGTATTTGTTTTTGATTTTAAAGTACAGTGAATTAATTAAAGAGCGTTTTTATTGGAGTTAAGTAATAAAGTGAGTAATACTAAAGGATAATTCTCATATAATCTTTTTATTAAATTTAATATTTTTAAAAATTTGTAACAACAGAATATTTTCTTGATTTCAAAATGTTATTTACAAAAATATTTTATTTTTATAACGCCTAACGTTATAGAGTTCTTTCGGTGGCTTTAAGTAGGGATGTGAGGATAGTGTCGTACTGGGTTGGGGGATCGTGGATGTTTGTACAAAAGTTCTTCCATCGCCACACTTAAGCACACTTAATGGTATGCTTAATTTTACACTTGTGCTTAAATTAAAGCTAAATAACTGCTCTAAAAATTCACCTCCTTGGCTTTGTGTAGGATGAGTATTGTAGCGGATATTCTGCTCCAAAGACGGCTAAAACTACAATATCAAACTTTTTTAGAAAATAATCAAATATTGATGTGCTGTATCTCAGGACCTATTGAACCTATGGAGGTGCGGATGCACTCAAATTGTAGCAAATTTTGTTTACTTTAAAAAGTGTGTATGGTGACTTTTTTCTTAGGATGCACTTTTTAGAAGTTATAAGCTATAACTTTTTAAAAACTTTGAAAAAGTTTTGGTTTTTTTAGCTCCACGCAGTTAGCACAGTTCTTTTGAAGCTGCAAACATGGTTTACACTATTGGTATCTATAAGAACATCCCAAAAAATTAGTGCAATTTTTGGGACATAACACGATGTTTGTGTCGACAGTGACTGGTCTATATGTACCTTAAGAAACTTGATCTGTATTATGTTACTAAAACTTTGTTTGATATTGTGAGATTGTAATCCTACCTAGTTACTAAAATTTGCCTCATAAACTCTAAATTTAAAATATTTAACTCAAGTAAATAAAATAACTATATCAAACTATTACTTAAATCAATTTATTTTACAGATTTCAAGACATCAAGCTTCAATGTAAATGCTCCTAAAGGCAAAGAGTACAATACAGAAAGGCATTTTAAGTGTAATGAGTGTAAATATACTTGTACTCAATCTAGTACCCTTAAAGTACACATGAGAACACATACTGGAGAAAGACCTTTTAAGTGTAAGGAGTGTTTATATACTTGTGCCCGTTCGAGTCACCTTAAACGTCACATGACAACACATACTGGAGAAAGACCTTTTAAGTGTACGGAGTGTTTATATACTTGTGCCCATTCGAGTCGCCTTAAAATTCACATGACAACACATACTGGAGAAAGGCATTTTAAGTGTAATGAGTGTTCATATACTTGTGCTATATTCAGTAACCTTAAAAGACACATAAAAACACATACTGGAGAAAGACCTTTTAAGTGTAAGGAGTGTTCTTATACTTGTGCCCTTTCGAGTCACCTTAAAAGTCACATGACAACACATACTGAAGAAAGACCTTTTAAGTGTACGGAGTGTTTATATACTTGTGCCCATTCGAGTCGCCTTAAAATTCACATGACAACACATACTGGAGAAAGGCATTTTATGTGTAATGAGTGTTTATATACTTGTGCTATATTCAGTAATCTTAAAAGACACATAAAAACACATACTGGAGAAAGACCTTTTAAGTGTAAGGAGTGTTTATATACTTGTGCCCGTTCGAGTCACCTTAAAAGTCACATGACAACACATACTGAAGAAAGACCTTTTAAGTGAAAGGAGTGTATATATACTTGTGTTCATTCAGGTAACCTTAAAAGTCACATGAGTTCACATAATGGAGAAAGACCCTTGTATTTTTTTAGTTATGCCAACAATAAACCAATTACTTACATATGTTTTTAGATGATCAATTTACAGTAACATAATACAGTATTGTACTTTCATACACTTTACTATTTAGTTCACTTTAACTGTTCTATTCATTTTGTGTTGGCATAAAATATCAAACGTATCAGATTATACAATGTTCCTCCATTGCCTCACAAACATGATGTCAACAGCTGTAGCGTTGTCATTCCTCTGTAAGTACTACAGGATTTTTCTTATGTTATAACTTGATTTAGAGTTATCAAGATCAATTGAAGCGATGAGTGGAAAAAGGGAATAAGTGCATTTTATTTCGTTCTCCATAAACTGAAAAAAACTTTCTATATCTTTTATTTAAGATTTTACATCCAAATGAACCCATTAGTAATTATTTGTTAAGGACATTTTTGTTAATACAAATAAAGTGTCAATTTTATCATCTCACCAATCGTCTGCTTAATATAGTAATTATATTTTTTAAAGTTATTTCCTTTTTCCACTCATTAATCATAAAAATGTAATTTTGTCCTATTTAATGATTAACACTTTGAACCCTGGACCCTTAAGGCATTGTCGTGCTTGGCTACCTGGGGGTTTTGATAGTATTAAAAAAAATTCTGTTACTTACCTTATTTAAAAGTATAACATATTATATATCATTTTAAAGGCAAAAGAATAAGCTTTAAGTAAATGTAAATACTTCAAAGGTTTATTAAAAATACAAAATGGTAACAAATTATGAAAAATGATGAAAAATTAAGAAAAAAAATTAGCCACATAGTCCTTTAGTTTACAACAAACACTTTATTTACACTTTACAAACACTAAAAAACACTTACGAACTATAAACTTTGCATCAATAAAAAACCACTAATAAATAAAAAAAACTTGCAACACAATCAGAACTAATGGAAATACACATCGTCATCGAGTTACATCGCTAAGCAGACAAACGTCGATTGCAGAATGAACACAGCTGATCAGACACCATCTGATATTTATACAAAATTTTTGTTGGCCAGTGTTAGAAAAATTCCAAAGGTCAAAGACATACGAACTAAAACAACTAATAAACATGATGGGAATGCCTAAACTCAATGCCGACTAAGCTGAGTTATAGAATTAAATAGAGTGACCCGAGGTATACTCGGGCTTCGGTAGACGGCGCCGCCAACTTGGCCCGACCTATACTCGGTCTCAGGGTTCAAAGTGTTAATAGTCTACATAATTAATAAAGAATCAAAAGTTTCAATAATTTTAAAACATTGTGCTAGTGTACTACTGTATACATATTTTGGATCTCAAGTGAATAAAATCTACATTACTGTTGTAAAAAAATCTGACAAAACTTTTATTGCGGACTTTAACTCAAAAGTTTCCCCCTGTATATTTTTAACAATTAAAAATCTTAGAAAACTGGTTTGAAACATTTAAAACTTGTCTGATATTATTAAATGAGTCATGAATCACAAGGATGTAACACATATTAAAAATAAACAAATGCATTAAACAATCATTAATGTGCAAGTGAAAAATATTATGAATGTCCTTTTCAGTCCTGGTCTTTCTCATTGTCATTCTAAGTAGTCGCTTCCATTCGTAAATGCTATTATAAAAGTGTTTGAACTGGTCTGGGACGTACTGAATAATCTTCTCCACATCAGTAATTTATTTGGCATTAATAGATACTTGTCTGCCATAAGACTTCTCTGTAGGAAGTACAAGCCCATTAGCTTTTACCTTACCCATTTAAATGTTTCTGAGTTAAAACCATCAATAAACTCGCACACTTCTACATACCCTTTAGCATTAGATTTGTATTTAAAATGACGGTATTTACTTATGAGAAATTTTACCTTACCGTCTCGAACACTGGATACAGTTTTTTTTAAATATATAGTCCACCACTTTTTAAAGCTTATGATGTCTTCATTGACAACTTTATACGCAATGAATGGATCCCTTGTTTTCCTAGCTGTTGAAGAAGATCGTTATACTGTTCTGGTAGGAAAATTCTGTAGTTGTTTTTAAATTATTAAGGTAATTTTATTTAAAGAGCATTTCATTTCAATTTAATTTACATTTTTAAAGAGAGCTTAATATTAAAAGTATTTGATGTAAGAGACATAAGCTAAAAAGGTACGATTTAAAGCCCAAACAAACCAAAATTGTGTGTATAATCCTCATCTATGACAGAACAGTTTAAAACAGACAATCTAAAATGTATCCAGATATTTTTAATTAATCCATATTCAGATTGGGTTGAGAAGTGTTAAAAATATAGTGGATCATCAATGAAAAAACATAGAATTGATCGATCGTAAGACACTTTGAAATGATTTATTTATAATTTGAGTTACGGCGAATGAAATCAATTCATCTTATTCTGCTTTTAAAACCATGCTTATCGAGATATCCGCCCTGCTCACTCTCATGCTAGTCTAGAAGTAGACAAGTCAGGTTATGTCGTTGTCTTAAAATTTTTTTACCATAATTCACAAGTTGTGTATTATTTAATCTTATGTTGTAATACATAATTATACAATGATCAAATGAAAACTGACAACGAATTTACTGAAGTATTGATCAATGGATTTATGTAATTAATCTAGATAAGAGGACTTGGACGATTGTGCCATCGTGTAGACAATGGATTTTGCACTTCATCACCTTTAATCATCTCTTCTCATCATCCAACAACGTATAAAGATCTTCTAGTGTTTAAGTCAGTTGGGTTTGTAATAAAAACAGTATTTTTGATAAGTAATCCAAATCCATGGTACGTAAATGTGCACTTAAATTTTATTTTATTTTAAATTACATGCTCTCTGATTTAATTATTGAATGATCTATTTTTGTAATTGTATACATATATGTTTAACTTGTTTGTTTTCTAGAATATTAGACATCAATAAATGTTAAAGGTTATTTCTAAAATATCTACATTGATCAGCCGAACCAACCTCTTCACATTTATAGAATCTACAACCCGAGATGAAGAAAAATAAATAAATAAACGGTACCAGGAACTGGCACATACTTTCTCACAAACATATTTAAATTATTAAACAGATTCACGGTGACTTGTAGGGTGGGGTAGGAGAGGTGATTTTGTATAAAAGTTGTTTTCCCATAAAAATTTATAAAATAACGGAAAAACAAACTTTTCTCAAAAAACGGCTCGAACGATTTTGGTTAAAATTTTACAGTTTATAGTACTTTAGGTCCCTAATAAACTATAAAATTTTAATCAAAATCGTTAGAGCCGTTTTTGAGAAAAGTTTATTTTTCCGTTATTTTAAGGGTTTTCATGGGAAAGTTACCCTTAAAAATAAAAAATTCACAAAAATGAAAAAAACCGCCTGGAGATACTGTGGATTAGTACCTCCATACCAAATTTCATCAAAATCGGACTACTGGTTTAGGCTCTAGGTCTGATAACATCCACACAGACACAGATACAGACACACACACAGACATCACTCCGAAAACCACTTTTTTCGGTTCAGGGGGACCCAAAACGGATATTTCCACCAAAAACTCAAACTCGAAAATTTTGACAAATACAATACTTTCTCCATATACTATGGTATAGGGGGAGAAAGTAAAAAGTAAAACCTTTTATTAATCAAAGAAAAAATAATTAAATTTAATTTTTGTAACAAGCAAGTTACAAGATGGCACAGCCAACTTGGGCCGTCGTTATAGAAAGTTACAATTTTACGAACAGTAAGAGTACTGTCAAGGTATATGACTTGGTTTGATGTGAAATGAGCAGTTTTAGTAAGACACTCATTCATGTCAATCTTTTGCAAAGCATCTGGAGTTAAAAGTTACATCTGTTTTGATGCTTACTTCTTTTATCTATGGGAGTTTCATTGTTGGTAACCAATGTGCTTAGGCGAAAAACTGCCTTGTTGGCAGACTTGGGATTAACGATTAAAAAAATTAACGATTAAAATTAATCGTTAAAAATATTGGTAACTTTTAACTTAATCGTTAGTTTTAAAATTGATTAACTTTTAACTCTTAATCGTTAAAATATTGGGTAACGATTCAAACTAACGTCAGTTAATTTGGCGGATGCCCTAAAAAAGATTTGTCACAATGGAAATGCCGGCCATGTGGGTTTGCCTGACGCGACAACATTCAATATTCCTTAGTTTGGGTTATTTATTGCTTATTGGCCGGCCGGAAGGGGTGAGGTGTCTAAAGAAAGATAGAACTAGCTATTATAAGGTATCTGGGCTATTAGCTAACGGTAACGTAAACAAACAAAACAACGTCGTCAACACACCCATCAGTGTCATTCAATTAGCCCATCCAACTACTTTCAACATAGCTACCTAACACGCCAAAAGAAGCATTAACTTCAGCATATAATATGACATATGTTTAAAGAAAGAAAAAACTTTCAAAGTTAAAAACAAGAAAATATTTCTAAATTTAAAATCAATCTAAATAAAATACTGTATAGCCTACGTGGATCTTGCACTGAACACATAGTGTTGTCTTGTAACAGGTGCTATAAGTACATTCCTAGTAATAATATGTATTATACTACAAGACATTTCTCTATTAATCTTCATGCAAAAATAATGCCCCTTATATTGTTAAAGAACTTTTATGATTTAAAAGTGAATAAGATATCAATCCAAAGAAAAAGACATAACCCTGAACAATAAAATAAGATTCTGTACAAACAAGTGTGCCAACGTGCTAGGCCCTTTATAAAAGTTATTTAAGGTGAGAACACACATATCAAGTTGAAAGAATGCCAATTATTTATTTAAACCAAACTTACCGAGGAATACCACTGAAACTAATATAATTGATTTTATTAGCAAATTTCCATACGAAAAATGAGCTATTGCAGTGGCCCTTATGGTGAGACCCAAGGTTGGGAGTAGCAAATGAGCACCGATCATGGTCCCCAGAACACGTTTTGGGGTGTAAAAAAATTCATATATATATGTGTATGTGTTCGCACTCTAGCGGCCCATTTTAAGTCCGATTTGGTCCAAATTTGGTACACGTGTTGGTTGTTTATGTGGCTCGGACCAGTTTGTTAGCCAAAAAAATCCAACAACCGGAAGTACGTTTTTTGATCGGAAGTAACTATTTTTTTAGATTTTTACTACGAGAATGAAATTTTTTTAGAGTTTTTTCTAACAATATAAATGTAGGATGTTATTCTGCGCATTTTGTTTTTTTACTACGCGACCTTATAGCTCGCTTGGTTCCCCCAAAATTGACAAAAACGTAAAATACCATAAAAGTACCCAGTTAAAAGCCAAGTGATGCAAACTCGCGAGGCCAATAGGAGGAAACAAATTCTACTAATATATTGCGTACACACAGACAGCTGTTCAACGCCTTCGTGAGTAGACCTATTTCCCAAATTGTTGGTTGAAACCCTAAAACATAGGCATATAAACTTAATTTTGGAAATTTGCTCAACTCACGTCAGCGGTCCAGCTGCGTGGTCGATTTATGCTTTTAAGTGCGGACTACCTGAAATCCCTAACAGTAAACTGCCCAACCCGTCTCAGCCGTTATTTTATCGTAGTCATTACTGTCATTAGTCAATGTCTAATTTAGTTTTTAGAACGCATGTCTGTCATTTGTTGCGTCACTTGTTTCTTTTGTGATTTTTCCGCCGAATCCATATACATTCTAAGGATCAGCGGGAAAACAACAAAGAATTCCCACTCCGGCATCTCCAATCTGTCAATCACGCTTTACCTTCAAATTTGACTCTTTATTCATTTGAGTTTCATTTCATTTCTTATGTATGCTGTAGTTTCAACTTATTAACATATATATTGCATCTACTTACTTACATCTACGTTTTTACATCTAGACAATGGTGAATGATTTGTGTTATATCAAAATTTATGTTTAACCTAAAATATTTAAAAAAATCAATTGTTTCATCTGTCTTAGTAACAAATGTTTGTTGCTATATAAGTACCGATATGGACGCTTGGTAATACCGTTATTATTTTCCTTATGTTTCATTCAGAATTCAGTATATATAAATGTGTGTGTATTTAAAATTTTAAACAAATTAGTTCATCAACTCCTATAAAAGCGAGTGTACGAGCAAACGTACGAGGAGTAACATTTAATATAACAGCTGATTTCACCCATCATCTGTAAACACAGTGTATAATATAGTTTGAGGTTATGTTTTGTTAAGAATTGAAGGGGCGTTTATTAAAAGATATATATTAGTCATATTCAGTATTAGAGTTAGCATGTTTAGTGTAAAGATATTACTTTGCGTAAGACAGATGGAGGTAAACCAGGAAGCATAATAAGGAAGGATGAGCTTGGCGGAAGTGTTTTTGTGTTGCACGTGGGAACGGTGTAGTTTGCCAACACAGAAGTTAGATGGGTTATATAAGCATAACCCTAACCTAGATTCGTGGCCAGTCTGTTAACGTGTGGGCTAGGCCAGTGAGCTAAGGACGTTGAGCCGAGATTTGGCCAAGTATTATGAAGCTAAGGGTTGGAAGCTGTACAGCAAGAGATAAGTCAACACTTCGATACGCGAGGTTGAAGGACGAAACCGGTTCTGCAGTAGAACGAGATTTGAGTGAGTAGGCAGAATACTTAGTCTATCGATATCACATTGAGTTTGGAACCAAAAGTTTAACGGGAAAGTTTAAGTAAAGTAAATTCAGTAGCTTTGTTTACCGAGTTCTTGTTTCAGTCTGTCCTATGAATGTAATATCTAGTAAAAGAAATGTATGTAGGATAAGTAAAGGCTAATGTATCAAACCGTATATAGTTATATTATTGTATTGTGTGAGTAAATATAGAGAAATAAGTATTACCACTGAACCACTGGATTGTTATTATTGATCTGTCCCTTTGTTACTAACATATTAAATTAGAGTTTGAACCCGGGTAATAAGGGTACTAGTTAATTCCTACCTTAATAAGTTGGACAGACAGTTGCTAAATTTTACCCCTAATAGTTTACAACTTCAATCGTTAAACAAATAAAAGAGCACTGTGGCGACAAAGTCACACTGATTTAAATAAAAACCCGAACCACTAAACAAGGAACAAAAACAATAACTTAACAACTAAATTGTAAGTTATGTTTAATACGTTATCCTTATGTACATTTCGATGACCTGGTCATCATCCTCAGAGGGTTTTAACACTACCCCTCCCCCCGTAGTGGGTTACTAGGGTAACGTGTTAAACATAACTTACAATTTAGTTGTTTAGTTATTGTTTTTGTTCCTTGTTTTGTGGTTCGGGTTTTTATTTAAATCAGTGTAACTTCAATCGTTATAATTTCTAGTGTAATTGATTTTTTTGATTTCTAGTGAAGTTGAAATATGAGTTATAAAACTAATGTATGTTATAATTATACGTTTACTATTTGCTTTAAGGTTATAAACTGTATATAAATACAACCTTTTAACATCAAAATATTCGTTTATACAAATTTAAAGAAGAAATACCTATTTGTTTAACTTAATAATATAACAGCTGATTTCACCCATCTGTTTTTTTATATATAATATAATATTATTTTCAAAAAATGTATTACATTATGCACAGAAATTTTAACATTGTTACGTAGCATTAGTGGGTTTGCTTCATTGAATTCACCCTGTAACATAAATAATAATTAACAGAAAAAGAAAATAACAATAGTGTCAGTGAAAAATAAAACAACTGGAACAGAGTTTACTAAGCAAGCTCTACTAAAAAGTCTTGAGGTAGTCAAGGCTTAAGCCTTGAAGCCGCTGATTGCCCGAGATTAAAAAACAATGCACCAGAGGAGGAATTTAATGATAATAGGAAATTATTTGTTACTTTTTTAATAAAAACACTTATAGGATCTATCCCTAATTCTTTGTAAAGATGTTCGTTTCTTATAAGCCAAGGGGAATTAACTGCAATGCGTAATACTTTATTTTGAAAACCTTGTAGTTTTTTTAATTTTTGATAAGCACAAGGATAAACTCCAAACCGGGCAGGCATAAGTCATTAATGGTCATAATATAGATTTATAAATCAGTACTGTCGAAGATGCACTTAATGATGATTTCCTATTTATAAGAGGATAGAGTTGAGCAAGTCTTGCATATGCTCGATTGAGTTTAACTTTTAAATGATCAGTCGAATTTAATTTTTTGTTAACATATATTCCTATTTAATACAACTATCTGACGGATTCCAGTTTAATGAAGTATTGCATATCTGTATTTTTGGAGGAAGAACGTACTTTCTCAGAGAAAAAATTTTGGTCTCGCATTTATTTAATTTAATTTTCCATTTAGTCAACCAGGCCAAAAGTGTGTCAATACATGACTGGAGAAGGGTTGAAGTTGTTTCTATACTGTAATCTTGAACAATTATTGCTGTGTTATCAGCGTATAAAGCTAAGATAGAGTCCTGTAGGTTCGGAATAACTGACAGTATACATTAAAAAGTAGAGGAGCCAAAATTGATCTCTGTGGAACTCCTGCTTTAATATCTTTAATCGTTGAAAAGGAAGAGTTTAGATGAACAGCAAACATGCGGTTTGAGAGAAAAATTTCAATGAGGTAAAACTGGCAAGCCTATCTTGTATAGCTTATACAATAAACCATTGTTCCAAACTCTGTAAAAAGCCTGAGCTACATCTAAAAATGCAGCAGCTGAGTGTTTTTTATCCTCAAAGCCTTGAAATTTTTTTTTTCGGATAACCTCAATAACTGAAGAGTTGTAGAATGTTTAGGGTGGAAACCAAATGGATGGGGAGGAATACCTGTAGCATCATCAATGTTTAGTAACATTTGTTTTTGGATAACTTTTTCTAATATTTTGGATAGACTTGGTAGAAGACTAATCGGCATGTAGCTTGATGGATTATCTGCTGGTTTTCCGTGTTTATGGGTGACTTTAACTTCAGCATGTTTACAATATGCTGGAAAATGGCCTATATTAAGACTTCAAATGTTGAATATCGTAACTAACACTTCTGTTGCTTTGGTGGTTAAATGTTTTTAAATTACAATTGTAATAAGATCATGTCCAGGAGATTTTTGTGTGGTAATGATTTAATTAAGTTATTTATTTATGAAGAAGATACGGGTTTTCTGCTTTAATTTCATTAAAGCAACTAATAATTTCTTCTACTCTTGCACTTGTATTGGGCTCATTTATTTGGTTAGGAGAAAAGGAATTTTGAAAAAAATATCGCTTTAAAAAGTTGTCTTTCCTGCCGGAGAGGAGAAATTACTGTTGATTTGCACAAAATTTGTTTAGTAGTTTGCTACATATTTGAATCACCTGGATTTATATTACTTAGATGTTTGTGATACAAATCAAACTTAAACTGATCCAATTCAGATTTAATTGTCTTGTTAGTTCATTCAAACGTTTGCGCATCCAGGGCAGTCAATATCTTTGCCATTGCCGACGAGCTTTATGTTTATCTTTTACTAGATGCAATATACGGGCTGGAGGGTGAAGGTAATTTGTATTTTTATGTTTAAAGTGTTTAGCTATAGCTAGTTTTATAGAGTTTTTAATTGTAAGAGTTAAATGATGTACCACTTCATCTATTTGTTCAACAGTAGTTAAATGGGTGTAATTAGAGACTTGTCAAGCTCGTATTGGAAAGTATCCCAGCCTATTTGTCCTGTTATTAAGGCTTCTCTGTGGGGTGTGAGTTTGAGTTCAATGAAAAAAGTTAATACTACTGGTAGGTGATTAGAGTCTAGTTCTATAAATGTTTGATGAAATATTATTTGCATGAAATTTTTGTATAGTACAATACCTAAGATATCAGACTGTGAATGTAGCTGGTAAGGATAAAATGTTGGTTCACTTGGTGCCGAGATATTAATAGAGCTGTTTTATATATAATTAAATACAGTAGAACTCCAATTATCCGGATCAGATTTGAATAAGAACATAGTCAAACGGATGCGAGACTTGGCGGTGCGGAATCGATTTAAGGTAGCAAAACAGCTGACTCTGCCTGGTATGTTCATAAAATAATGTATTTTACGGAGTATTGTTTGTAAATATTACGTAATGTAAACATTGTCATTGATATTGTTTTTTCATAATAAATACCGTAATGTGCTCTATTGTGTTTTGTTTACGTTTTTCTCCTAAAAACGGCCTTTTATCGAGAAAAATCCAACTATCCAGATTTTTGATTATCCGGATCGGGTCCGGTCCCAATTAATCCGGATAATTGGAGTTCTACTGTAAACGATTCCCATTAGGATTTGTGGCTCTGCAACCCCAACGCTGGTGTTTGCAATTAAGATCTTCTAGCAAGAGAGTAGGCACATCATCATGAAAAATAATGTCAAAGTCATTATTTAAAATTCTTCGATTTGGTATGGCCAAACCTTTGACATCTTGTACATTAAGGGATTTTTTTGATTTTCTTTTTGGCTCAATTGACACAATAGAATGGCAAAGTTGAGTATAAGTTTAAATATTTCAGTGCCATTTTCACTATTTTCTAGTTCTGCTGAGCATAAAGGAATAGGTGATTTAGATAAAATAAAACCTCAATACAAAATCTCACAATAAATATGTTTACTAACCTTATTGAGGTTTTGTATTCAGGTTTTATTTTATGTAAGTTACTTTCTCACAAGTCAAGCTCATTAGTTATTTAATTATAGGTGATTTGTTTTTATTTAGTAACCTATAAATGTTTATGACGGGATAATTTAGGTTAATGAGTTCTTTTTAATTTCTTTGTCTGTCAGCGAGCAAGGTACATTTCTGATTAACTTCTAAATTTTTGTCTTGTGTGGCTTTAAAAGTATGATATTTAATACCTGAGTTATCATATTTTTTTTTAAATTTCTGAAATCTTCAATACTCTAGGTATTAATTTTAAATGAAATTCCTCTCACTTCTTGTGGAGAAATCACAGCAAACAATAGTTTTAAAAAATTTCCTGATGGTTATTTGCTTCTTTAAGAAATATTGGAGGAGTTTTTAATTTTCGTTCAGGCCTAATTTTCGTTCGAGTTAAATTGACTAAACTCGGCATCCATGTCAGAGTTATCAGATGTAGCGTATGTATGATCATTTCGATCAAGCCTAATATTTTCAAATCTATTTTTAGAATAGAGTTTATTTAAATTTATTACATACCGTTTTGCAGGCTGAAGTTTTTTAGTAGAAATCACCTTTCTCCAAAGGCGTATTAAAGAAGGTGTGTGCATGCGCAGCTTCTCCCTCCACTCCAGCCTACGCGTGACGTAGTGTGCTACAGTCGGAGCTCCAGTCTAGACTCCTTTGCCATATTTACCGCCGAAACCTGTACGACCTTCAAGCTTTTTTGACGTCAAATTATGTTATTAATTATAGGCAACATAGTGTATTATTGTAATAAAATTTCTTATAATTAATAACCATTAATTTAATTATAATGCCTTTTTGTGCCGTGTTTTGCTGCGGTAACTCAAACAAAAAAGACAGCTTTTTACGAGTAAGGTTTCATTGATTCCCAAGAAATGTTGACCTACGAAATAAAAAGCTACACTATCCCTGATTAACATAGGCTATAATTCATTTTAATAAAAACATTTTGTATTTCAATATTTGTAAATTTAGTCGGAAAAAATCTTAGGTTAGACCTAGAATGATGAACCAACACACGTATTTACATTCATTACCACAGCCACCAATTGAATAAAATGACTGTTTGCTCCAATATTTCCATTAACAGCTGATTTCATACTTTGAAGCAATTATTTGTATTTTTAACTTTTAGGTTAGGTTTTTATTAAAGTGTAGACCTGAACCTTGCTGGTTTTTTTAACCTTTATTATCAGCTTAAGCCTTGAAGCTGCTGATTGCCCGAGATTAAAAAACAATGCACTGTTTTCAATTCTCTATCAAGTCACTGTAATGTTTACAACTTCAATCAATAATACAGCCTATAATATTAATAACTTCTAAATCATTTGATCTATCAATATGAAATTAAAGGCAATTAAAAGATAATATTTTTGTCTTTTTTTAAATACAAATAATAATATACATAAACACAAAATCTTAACAAATATTTCTACAGTTTTTAATTCTTTATAATTGTACACATTTAACGAGTTAAAAATTCCCTGTCTACGTAGTTAGGAAGGCTTACATAAAGTGTGTTGTTTAAATAGTATTTTGTATAAATGATGTGTATATAATTAATCCGCCTGTGATTTTTCACGGGGATTTACTAGTTTTAAATAATTAAGAGATGGTTTTCCAGTTGTTTTAAAAATTTATTTTTTATATCCTTTACATATCTACATAATATAATATTTTTTTATTATTCTTCTTCTTTACATTTCATTTCATATAATACATATACAGTATATAATTATATACATACTATGTGACATGACAAGTACACAATAACAACCTATATATATATATATCTACCACTACCAACATCCAGACCAGCTGACCAGTGTTGCCAAACGGTTTGGTTTTCCCCGAATTCGGGGAATTTGAAGGGTCTGTGGGGAATTTTCGGGGAATGGTAAAAGGTGGGGATTTGGTGGGGAATTATACCTTAGGCAACTAATATGTAAATAATCAACTTTTGGGCTAATATTATCAACAAATTTTATATTTTACACTATTTATGTAGAGGAAAATACAAATCTATAAAGTGTACTTATTCTGCGTTCTTTTGTATGTATTAATAAATACAATACACTGTACATACATCAAACATATTAATAAGGCTGTGCTTGGATGTCGTTATTTTTAGAATTCGAGTAATCGAGTATGTATTACTGTAAAGTAAAGATAAAGCATAAAGAAAGAGCATGGACCGTTTTTACATAAGACTCTTGAAATAGCCTACAGCATAAAATAAGGCGTAAGCAATGTGTGGGGAATCTTGCCAAAAATCGGGGTTTGTGTGGGGAATTTTACTCTGTGGGGTGGGGAATACAGAGAAGGTACTGTGGCATCACTGCAGCTGACCACCCTGTCCCTGTGTTCACTGTTCAGGAGTTTTGGCTTGTGTTCATTTCTTCATTTTCCGAATTTCAGACCAGTGCAGGTAAGCGTTTAATTAATAATTCACTATTTATAAAAGCCAGTTTATATAAGCTTTAATGCTGTACCATTTTTTAAAGTGTTGTAATAAACTCAGGTGTAATAGGTAGGCTAGGCTCTCAATTATGTTATTGATATAACAATATCAAGCATTTCATTCTGGCAGTATGCTTACAAAATAATAGCTGTACAGTAATTAATATTACAGGGCCTACTTAAGTGTGTCAATTAAGGCATGTACTTAGGCCTATTATTAGCATTGAGGGTGTATTCTTCCTGAGTGATAGAGAATTTAGGCTATTAGTTACTTTTATATAGATTGCTTTTGAACTTTGTTAAAATATTAAATGGTGTAAATTTACTTTAAAACACCTGACTTTTTAGGAAACAGAAAAGTGTTGCCAATCTGAGCACATTGTAGGCTACTCGGCGTAAATTTACTATTCCACCCTAGGCTGATATTTTTGTCGCTGTTTTACATTCTACTGTGAAATGTTGAATACAGGTAAACATACTGTGACTAAATACTTGAGGTTAGAATCTTTAGGCTATTTTTCTTAATTATTCTTGCATTTCTGTTGCTATAGGTTAGCCTAGGGTCGAATAGTAAATTTACGCCGGCTACTCTACTGCTGAAAGCTGGTAAACATACTATTACTACACTCGATTCCACGTTTACTGTGCAGTATAGAGCGCCCATAAGCCATGATATCCATATGACTGTCTCAGCAATAGTAGCCAACTAAAAAACATCAACTCCCATGACACGGTCGGTCAGTTGACGCACCCACATGACATCAAAAGTGATGTTCCCTGTAATGGTAGTAGCATGTCTATTCTCTTGTAAAGCCTAGGCTACGATACGAGCGGTGGGCGGCGAGCGTTGCTAGCAAATTGCCTGAGCGGCGGACGTGGCTACGATACAAGCGGCAACATTCCCACAGTCAACGAAATGACGTCACTAGAGGAACTAGTGCTGACGGAAATACTTAGTGAGAGACCAGAATTTATAGGAAAATCATAATATAGGACTACTATATCTTTAACCGTAGACTTAAGTGATATTTACTTTTGTCCAGAAATTCAGGTGTAACCCTGGAAGAGAGTATTTTAAAAGTATATACTTCCTGTGAAAATAACAATGTTAAAAAGTCCCAAAACAGAAAGTTTAAATCCTTTATGAGGTTTAAAAAATAAATAACAGAATGCCAAATTCCCAAAATTATAACCACACAATTTAGAATCTTTTTTGTTTACCGTCAGATTTTCTTGAAATTTGGACTTTAACATAAATTCAGGTATAACCCGGGGAGGGAGTGATTTTAAAATATATGCTTCCTGTGAAAATAACAATGGTAAGTAGTCCCATAGCAGAAAGTTTTAATCCATTGGTGTTGTTTAATCCATAATTCATGGTTTTTAAAGAATAAATAAACCCTTGAACCGAATAAAAAATTCCGAAAATATACTCACAAAAATTAGCATCTTTTTTGTTTACCGTCGGATTTTCTTGAAACTTGGACTTTAACATAAATTCAGGTATAACCCGGGTAGGGAGTAATTTTAAAATATATGCTTCCTGGGAAAATAACAATGGTAAGTAGTCCCATAACAGAAAGTTTTAATCCATTGATGTTGTTTAATCCATAATTCATGGTGTTTAAAGAATAAATAAACCCTTGAACCGAATACAAAATTACGAAAGTATACTCACAAAAATTAGCATATTTTTTGTTTACCATCGGATTTTCTTGAAATTTTGTATAGAAGTGGTCGTTAATATGCCATGAACGTATACTTATCAAAAATACTTAATTTTGCTTTTTTAACCAATGTCATATGTTTGTTGAAAGTAAAAAAACCCATGAGCGTCGGGCGGCAGTCGAAAAATTATCTAACTGATTTGATACTGAGCGGCGAGCCTTATGCCAACGCACATCCGCCGCTTGTATCGTAGCCAGCCAACCGTGTTTAACAAGAAAACTCCATCAGTAAGATACTTTTCGTGCGCCGCTTGCACCTGCTACTGCCGCCCACCGCTCGTAGCCGAGGCTTAAGACCTGTACTACAAGGTGAACGTGGAATCGAGTATAGAGACTGTAGCCTAAGTCCGAACTTCAGATTATTTTTTTTTTTTATGTAGACTAGGCCTAATACGGCGACGGGGTCCTAATGTAAACTTTATCCTAAAAGCTACTATCTTTTTCAAATATATTCTGAAAATACTTATATTTATTTATATGAGTAAACATTGTTTTAAATGGCCCTTATAAATATTTGCTAGGTTACTTAGGCCACTGATGACATTACATTATATACACCATATGCCACCCTTCCTAGATCATAGCAGGAGACGAACATTTTTCAAGAAAGTTAAGTAAACAAATGTCTAGGAAATTATTTACCTACCACCCTCACCGTTCCAAATCACATGTTCCGTATTTCTTGTAAGTTTGTGTTTCATACACAGTTCAATTTACTAGGACCTAACGGGAGGTTCACACTGCTCTTGTGGAAGGTTAAAATAGAGTCAAGACTTCTTGCTTGATGGACACAATAAAATATTGTGATTATATTAATAAATTTATAGTAAAACTGAATGGAAAGGGTTAAATTTATTGTACGACCCTCGGCTGATATTTTTGCAGACAACGACCTTGTTTTACATTCTACTGTTAAATGTTGAATAAGGTAAACATGCTATGATTAAAGACTATAAGGAAGAACTTCAGGCTATTTTTTGAAAAATAGATAAATGAAATTACAAAAGTAGCCTATAGGAAGTAGGCATATGTAATGTAGGCTATTTTGTGTAATAATTAAACTACAAATAAAAGAAAATATTTGGATATTGTTATTTTTTTCCACAAAAACAAAACTAGTCTTTCTCAATTAGTAGGCTATATATTAAAAGTTAATCAAACCTGCATTCCAAATATTTATTTAAATTAGGTTATAAACCCCATTTATTAGTAGGGTATTATTGCATTTAGGTGAAAATAATTAAAGCTAACTCAACCTGTTCTAGATTTTTGACATAATTTAATTTTTGATTTTCGGAGATTAGAAATGATTGTACGGTATGCTACATTAAAATCCTGTTTTATGTTTAGATTTCCTGTGTTATTTAAATAAATTGTAATAAACACTCATCTTAGACAACTATTTTACCAGTTGTGGATACCAGTGATGGCCTATACAAATTAAAAATATTAAAGTAAGTTAGGGGTGATTGTTAAATTTAGAAGTTGGAATATTTCATAGAAATAGGTCAATATAGTTCTAGTTGAAATATATAGCCTACCTTAAGGGATTTTGAGAACTTCTACTATAATGAGATGTTCCTTGATGGTTACTATTATTTATAGTTATTTGAATAATTTTACAAAATTCATTTTTAATTTTTTGTTTGGGTTTTATAGCAAGGATAGTTTGTCTGTCATTAATCACAAAGTTTTTCCTACTCATCGAGTCTTTGTAGTCTGAAAGTTGTTACTTATGTAGTCTTTTCGTTTTTTTTTATCATTGTCCTAAATCGCAACTATTCACAACAAAAAATTCTAGCTTCCTTTCGCCTCAACATCCTCTTCCCGGGCCCACGTCGTCGAAACCTTGTAATTGGCTGCTTGGGTTCATTCTAATAGCAATCTTTCTGTAGATTTAAGTGAAGCTGCAATTTTGTGTTTTTATTAATAGTTTTATAGGTAACATAGGCCTATTAACATAATATATTTTATATTATTATTAAATTAAGTTATGTAAAATATAATAATATTTATAATTATATAGTAAAAACTCCTAAATTAAATACTTGAATTTTGAGCTAAAGTTTCTTTGTACATAATTATATATATGGAATTTGTTAAGCGTGGTTCAATACCACTGGGTTAAAGATTGAGCAAAAAAATACTACGCAACATTCTGTCTGCATTCGTTACCAAATTATTGTTATTACTATTGTACCATGAAATATACTTATTCTAAACAATGTAAATCTCTAATTAATATATTCTACTTACCATATTTGCAGAATTTTGTATTACAGTTTAATATTATTAAGTTTTCTTCGGACCTATATCGAATCTTCTGCGATGTTACTGGGCAAGTGGCCAATTGTTTTATTCATAACGTACATTAAGTAAGATGGTGGTCGTGGTCGATCCACCTCTGGTCAGATCTAGTGATAGACAAGTGGGCTTCCTGCTTCTTTGAGCTAGCAATTGTATAGAAATGAAATGTTTGATATTTGATCTAGTTAGTCCTCATCCAGTTTTTTAATAAATAAATAATGGTTGTTTTAGAAACCTACGGTGTTTTTATATGGAAGTTTGGATGTGGTGTGTTGTGAAATTAATGTGCATGATGTGATTTCTAAATACAAATAGGCTTAAATCTTATGTATGAAATTCAGTGCGTATATTCTAAGTTACTGTAGTATATAAATTATTATTTTAATATACTTTGTACATTCTAATCGTTGAATCTTATATTTTGATTACATTGTCCTAGACTTGGCATGTTGATTGACAAATAGGTAGCAATAGAGCGTATTTCTTTACAAATACAAACACAAAATGTAATAACAAAATGTCTGGAGTTTAATTGAGTTTAACATAAAATACATTAAATGTTTAACATTAGCTTTTAGACATGATAAAGTGCATTGACTAAAATTTAGTTAGGCCCAAAACAACATATTATATTTCTTCAATAATCAGATTGCAGTTATTATTAACACACAAGAATAAAAGAAAATTATAATTTCATAATTACATTAACTGATCTTGGATTATCCAAAACATAAAAGTTGCTATTATACAGGGTGTATCAGGAAGAAACGGAAAGAATTGCAGGACGTGTTCTACTGGTGAAAATAATGAAAAAAGTTCCTATAAACATAGGTCCGAAAACGCTTCGTTTTCCAGATATCCGCCA
>JAGFPH010009809.1:0-18691 GCA_018207615.1 Philaenus spumarius | reverse complement strand
GTCAGAGACAGGCGCACGACTTCATTGAAGGCCTGGATGGACACCTAAGCAGAACACTGCTGGGTCTTGGCAGGCCGGAAGTGAGGTTGTTGGTCGGTCTACTGACGGGACACAACTCTTTGAGGAGGCACCTCCACCTAATGGGGTTGGAGAACAACCCATTATGTCGAAGGTGTGGAGAGAAGGAGTAAACTTCTTTCCACGTTCTATGCGAATGTGATGACCTCGCATCAATGAGGCAGAAATATCTGGGACAAGGATACCCTGACACCAGTTATATACGAGAGGAAGGCCCCCACGGACTCCTTCGTTTCGCAAAAAGGGCGGGTTTGATGTGAACTGCTCTGCTGCCTGGACATGGGGCACAGAGGACCTCATGGTTTAGGTGCAGTGGGTCCCAGTGGTGGATCACACAAACCCCCTAATAACAATAATAATAAAGTGTTTTTATTAAATCTAGATTTTTTTTCAAACAGAGACAGTGTTACTAAAACTAAACCTTTTTTGGTTTTAAAATGTTTTCAGGAGGTTGGTGTTATTCAAGACCTGATACCAAAAATTAAGATTGAGGCACCACTTAAGGAAGTGAAACGAGAGCTGAGAATATGCCTAAAGGTATGTTGACAAGGTTAAACTTTGCTTTTATTTATTTGTGATAAAAGTAAGTAAACATTGCCATGCGCTTTGTCATTTCACCAATGTCGTGTACGATGCTTTAGTGTTAAGAGCGTTTTCATTGGTTCAAAACGTTTCTATACCAAAATATCATCCGCTCAGATAATATGTTTTTAAAACTTTATACCCCTCTAACTTTTAAACGGTTAGTCGTATAAAAAAAAAATACCAAGAACAAAAAAGTCTTAAAATAACTTGTAAAAACCAAAATCATCATAAAATATAGGGTGGTTCATAAGAAATTCAAAATTTGGGCGCCATATTTAAAAAATGGTGTATAAGATAAAAATTTCAAATTTAACAAAACTAAAAGTCCAGGGGAGTTACTATTTAACTTTTTTGAATAGCTCTTATAGATTCCAAGTGAAACAGCTGGCACACTAAAATCAATCACCCTGTATAAATGAATATTATATGTTTAATTCAAGTACAAACTTGCAGAGAAATAATTGAAATAAAGTTCTTATCAGTTAGGTCTAAGCATGTGTGTCTATTTCTGAGGGTTACAATGAGGGGCCTGTCTCAACTTGTCAATTCACCTTTGATGAAGGTAAAGAGAAAGTACAGAGAAAAAATAGAAGCTTCTGTACTATCAGAAGCTGTGTCGCCGAATTTGAAAGAAATAAAATTGTGATTTATTACCGTTAAATACAATAACTTTTGGTGGCTAAAGAACCAAGAAGATAATGAAATTAAAGTCAGTTTTTTACATCCCAGAAGACTTACTGCTTTTTTTATCCAACACCAAGATTATAAATTGGATGTTAGAACTAAAGACCTTCTTTTATGGTTGAACCTTGTACAACAAGCGAAAGAACTTACACACTTTCTAACACTCTGGGTGCTGACAATATTACTTTACAGTGCTAAGGGTTTTTAGGGAATCACGCAGACATGTTTTAAAAATTAGTTCTAAAATACTACATATGCCTGAAATATCATTTATTATAGGCCTGTATCATTTTTTTCAGAGAGAGTTGTAGAATAATATATAAAAAGTAAATAAATGAATTTGTATATTTATTTATAAAAAAATATATAAATTTATTTTTTAAACTTTTAGGCACTATAGAATTTCACTAAACTGAATAATAAAAATTTAAAAATGTGCACAATTTAATTCCAAACACAAAAAAATGTAATAGTAGTAAATATTTTTCAATATATTTTCATATGATGTCAATATCACTTAGGCCGATTTCTTCACCATCAGAACTATCACTTATTTAATCCCGTAAACAATCCCTAATTTCACTGGAATTAATAAGTTCACTCATTGTTAAAATAATCAGAAATAATGCTATGAATTAAGCAGAAAATAAGTACATCAAATAACACTAACGAACTACCACGCAATAAAAGGGATTATTCAACAACAACCTAACAGCTGTCTAACACAGATGATTGTTTAAATATTTTTTCACAGATGTCCCACACTATGCAATGTGTTCTGTGAACATTCACTTTGATACTATGTAAAATAAAGCTGGATATCGATATTTATAGTGACGATATATCGATTTTTCGTAAGTTAACGCGCTCCGCAATGTTAGCACTTCACGCGAATGTGAAGTTTTCTGTAAGTAATAATAACTTATAAAATATGAAGTATTTTCTCGAAAAAAAACAGTTATATTTTTTGTTAATTATACCACATTTTAGCAAGATAATGTGCTTTATATTATTTAATAAATATTTTATTCAAGAATACTGGATGAATAGGTAACACAGGGTGTCTACCAACCAAAGAAACCGGGAAATAGCCGGTAATATGAAGTGACCTTGAAAATTTCGGGAGAAAGCCGTGATTTTGATGTCTAACTGGAAATTTTATTCCTTCACTTGTGTTATTTTCGTTTTGTAAAAGCGATTGTGGGAGTTCGGCATGAGCAAGCGCTATTTTGTAGAGAAGGTGAAAGTTGCATACGAACGTGTCGTAACCATGGCAACAGAACAAGGGTTTGTTGTAAGAATGTGTCGATGCCGATTCCCTAAAATCGATTCCATTGATTCTTAGTGTGGTAATCAGTATCGAGAATCGATCGCAAAAGTCGATTCCAATCACATTACCTCGATTCCAAACACAAACAAAACATTCGATGTGTACTGAATTATTAAACCATATAAATTTACGTGTATAATCCATTTTAAACATTGTAAAATTTAAATTAGTAATGGGTAGATTCACGATACCACCGATACTTTGTATTTGATATCGGTAACAAGAATCTATAGCCGAAATTCGATACTGATACCGAGAGATATTCAGTTCAGTTCGTATCATTGTTAGACTAGCCAGTTCTCCGAATTTCAAATGTAATCTCCAGTATTTGCAATCACATTCTCTGTATTTAAACTTAACCCCAATGAATCATTTAACAATAAAATATCAGTAGGAAAAAATGTAAAACTCTCTTACTTTGATGTACGTAGATATTTTCCCTAGTAAAATGTTTAGGCAATTGTTTCGTTTGTAAACGCTTCTTGTTTTATTGTATTCATGCATATGCTTGGTTTTGTGTACACAGAAAGGTAAAGTAGGCTCAAGGTCAACCACTTATGGATTCTTTTCTTATCGTGTCTATTTATAAAATTAGGGTGTCTACTGTGAAGAAAAGTTAAAAATTGTGTTTTAATGCCGACGTTTTATAAAATTAGCGCTAATAATATTCAGACGTCGTATTCTTTTGGTGACATTTTGTCATTGTATTTTAAACTAGCTGACACGTACGGCGTTGCCCGTGGTGGTTAGTATTTTCATTCTTTTTAACGTAATTGTAATCTTTTGAAGTGTTCAGTTAGTGAGTGGTATTTGGCTTTTATATATATAGATCTTAAATAATAAAAGCACTATTGTCATAATAATAAAAGATCTGAAATTATGATTTTAGTAACTTTGATCCCCCCAAACCCCTCCTAAAATTTCGAAATTTTTCATACCCTTTCTTAGAGAGCGCCTAAGGCCCTAAAGGAAGCTACATACCAAATTTCATTCCAATCCGTTCGGGCGTAATTTGAGGATGATCAAAACGCATTGAAAACGCAAGGAAAAATGCAAAAACGCCTATTTCTGGCGTAATTTTGGGAGAATCTCAAACATTTTTTAACAGACTACTTTTAGGCCTTAAAGGAACCTAAGTACCAAATTTCAACATTTTCTGCCAATTAGTTCTCGAAAAAGCTGAGAAAACGCAAAAAAACGCGAATATTGGGCGTATCTTTAGGATGTTTTCAAAATCCGTTCTTAGTGCGCGTCTAAAGGTCCAACTGAACATGCATGCCAAATTTGAACTCATTTGGTTCAGTAGATTTTTAGTTCTGCTGATGAATGAATCAGTGCCATTTCGCTTTTATATAGATAGATAATATTTCAATAATGGTAGTTCATACAATTTTCACAAATTGTATTCGGGCATCGATTTTTCACGGACATACGCTGTTGTGTTGTAAATTAAATTATTCATTCCCGCAAATAGCGACATTTAATTCCACCTTTTCCGAATTTTACAAGTGTCATCTAAATAACCTTTTCGCGTACCTTATCCGTTGTAATTTAAAGTAACTATTAACTCCGGTATTTTATAGAAACAAGAACAAATGTTTTTCGCGCATGTACGCTATTGTGTATTGCGTTTTATAAAATTGGCGCTAATAATATTCGGACGTCGTATTCTTTTGAGTACATTTGCCATTGTATTTTAAATAATATTTCAACAATAGTAGTACATACAATTTTCATAAATTGTATTTTGGCATCGATTTTTTAGCGGACGTTTTTTTTACGCTGTTGTATATTAAATTGCGTTAAATGCTGACGTTTTAAAAATTAGCGAAAATATTTGGACATCGTATTCTTTTGCGGACATTTTGTCATAGTATTTTAAATACTATTTCAACAATGGTAGATCATACAATTTTCAGAAATTGTATTCGGCATCAATTTTTTACGGACGTTCGCTGTTGTATAAAAATTGCGTTTTAATGCCAACGTTTTATAAAATTAGTGCTAATAATATTCAGACGTCGTATTCTTTAGTGGACATTTGACATTGTATTTTACGTAATATTTGAACAATGATAGTTCAAAAAAAGAACACAAGCTGTATTCAGGCATCTGTTTCGATCCTTTGTGCCTAATTCTGAATGCTATCTAACTTTTTAAGGTTTATTTATTTATTTATTGACGGACATTGCCACATTAGAAATTACCATGTTATAGGTCCAGCAGCATGTTGAAATGATTCCATATTCATAGACATAGACTAAACAGCTTTCTTTTTATCCAATTATAAAAATAATCGTATGCAGCCTAGTTATTTTTGTCTTACACAAATAGTGTTTAGCAAACAAATTTTATATTCTTATTAAACATGTGTTAAGGTTGGTGAATGACTCTTTATTTGTGTTATTTTATTATAATTGATGCTTTTATTTTGATTTCTACTAAGGTTTGTTAATTTAGTAAAATATTTTATTAAAAGTTGTGTTTTCATATTTACTCCACAAATTCCCATACTTGATTAAAATTTTGTAGCTTGTTTTTAGAAATTTCATATTTTTTATAACTGTTAAAATTTAATTACCAATACACTTTATATTGTTATTTTTTTAACTTTTATTATTGTAAAAATAATAATAATATAAAGTGTATTGGTGATTTAACTTCAACAGTTATATGAATTAGGAGACAATTACCATTTTGGTGATGGGTTAAAAGATTTTTGATAAATTTTAGTTCTCATAATAGTAACCCCTAGTTTATTTAATAACCCTCAAGTAATGAAGGTCAGTACAAACTTGTTTAAGAAAACGATAAAAGTTAGAATTCTCAGTGCAAGAGTCTTCAAGAAGTATACATAGGTATGTCGTATAAAATTGTTCACTTATCTTAAAAATAATATATTTTAATAGTATCATGTGAATCCAAACCTTATGATCTTTGTCTTTTCTAAATTACAAGAAACAAGTTTTGGTTGATGAATTTGTTATTTTGTTGAAATTTGATGAAATGAAAGTACTTATTTTACTTGCTCTCAGTTGAGCACTTATTAAATATATTAATATTTACCAGGAATTTCAAAAATCACTGTTGGTAGTGTAACGGAAGGTTACAAAAAATAAAAATATAAATAAGTTGTACTGTGTTAAAAAAAAAATGGGGTTCGGTAAAAGTTCAAAAATTAAAAAAAATATACTTTTAAGTCAAAATAAAAATGCTATATGTGGATTATCTAATAATTATTAATATCTCTTCATCACCTCCTTTACCTATTCACCTTAAAAAACAAAAAATCGTCGCTCATGTAATACTTAAAATCACTTGTGTACCTCCTAGGCCTATTGCCTCACTTCAATAATAATTCATCGCCCACCTTAACTCTCCATAACATCTTTCTCCCAACTTCAACGTAGAACAATATTATTTTTTCACCTTACTTCAACTCACCTTACTCTTAAAACCTTAAAAATCACCTTTACTTAAACTCACCTTGCTTAAACTCACCTTGCTTAATTTCCCACAATACTACTATAAAATAACGATCATAATATTTTCGATAATCCACATATAACCTCACTTATGCTCAGTTTGCATATATATATATCTGTAATTACTAATCACTGAAAAATATTTGTTAATTAATTCTATTCTCTTAGGGGTGGGAACCTGGCTATCAAAGTAATGGCTAAACGGACATTCGTGGCTATATAAAGAAATTCAAGACATTGTGGCAGCAACTATTTTGTTTACTCAAACATAATCAGAAATTGAATATTTACAACAAAAAATATCAATGTCATAGAACAATTAAACATACAAATCGATTAACTATTTACAAATTATACAAAGTTTTGTCAGCCCTAACTTGCAAATAAATGACGCAATAAGTGAAAAGTTTAAGTTAAGTTATTACTCAATTTTTTATAAGTTTTTTAAAAATGCAGACTTTTAAACTTAAAATAATGGCCATCTATTACTTACTGCGTTGTCTATCTCACTGTTTTTACCTAGGACTTTTTATGATCACACAAATATGAAGCACTCTCCATTTCACTACGCGCGTTTTTATCGAAGCACATTTCACAATTCTTCAGATCGTCCTATCATCGAAGATATAAAATATTTCTTGTCGTCCAAGATTGTACTAACACTGTCACTCCTCTACTTCACATTCGTACTACTCTTAATATTCAAACTTTAAGTAAACTATATTTTTGTGGTAAATGCAGCTCCCACAACTTACAAAACGTAGAATGCCTTTCACGCCATTTTTTCTTCTCTTATGTTTCTAGTACGTTCCGTCGCGTACCCTCTCGCTGAGAACCTGTCTCTCGGCACGTACGCAAGTTGTTTCCCTCTCTCTCTTTTTATTGCTTCCATGATCACTGCATACACTATCATATCAAGATCTCAGTACATTGAATTGTGTTATGTCCCGTTACTATTTTCTATTTATTGAACTGTTTATAATTTCGACTGCCGCTTTATTATTCGCTTACAACGCACCACTCGTTGAAACAAAGTTTCTGTACAATTTCACCTTTTACACACGCTCATATTTTAATATGTTTTTTAAGTCTGCTTTTATATTACCTACTTTTACAGTCTGCTTTTATGTCTTATTATTTGTTTATTAAAGAAAAAATGATTCTACTGTAATTATTTTGCGTCATTAAGAAATATAGTTATATGCAAAAATTAAAATGATTAATATTATTTAGTATTGCGTCATTTATTTATTTAGACCAAACCTCTGTATCTTTAGTCATTATAGGAAACAGCTGATTTATTTCTTATTTTATTATTTTCTCTGTGACATGGACGTTAGTGTTACAGTAGACACCCTGTAACATTTAAAGTGAAAATTATTTTACTCTTTCTCTTGTTACAAATACATGATGTTAAAACAGCATCTACTTAACATCTAGATTTTATTTACTCTTGATCCCATCTTTTTTCCACCTTGATATTTGGCATGACATGAATGTAACAAACATAAAAGGGCTGTTCAGAAAGAAAGGAACGTTTTGGGATTAAAAAATGACTAAGTACAAGAAAACCATTTTATTATATACATCTGCAAGAGTGACTAAAATACTACTAGAAAGAACTCCTCGTCGTCGTCAAAGGGCTGTGTTGCTTAGCCAGGTCTTCATTCTTGGAAACAAATGAAAATCGCTTGGTGCTAGATCGGGACTACAGGGCGGATGAGGGAAAACCTCCCATCTGTACGAATTAAGAAGTTCTTGAGTGCGGTTTGCCGTGTGAGGTCGGACATTGTTGTGCAAAACAAAATTTTAGACGACAACTTTCCTCGGCGCTTGTTTTGAACTGCCCTTTTAAGGTTGCGCAAAGTTTGACAGTACCGCTCAGAGTTTATTGTTGCAACACGTTCGAGAAAATCAATGAGCAGCACCTTGCCTATCCCAAAACACAGACGCCATAATTTTCCTTGCTGACAAGGTTTGCAAACATTTTCTTGGTTTTTTGAGAGATGTTCCCGTTGTTACGGCTGGACGCTGACTGAGGAGCAAAGCACGTACACACCAAAATATACGTGATCGGCATGCGGCGTCAGGCGGAAATGTTCCTTACTTTCTGAATAACTCTTGTATGTCCAAATAACATATTTTTTTTTTTAAATCTAAGATGGTGTTTTTCAGATTTTCAAAATTTTGTTTTTGTTTTCAGGTTCTCATGTTGCATATCAAATGAAAGCCCATACAATAAGCTTTAAAATGAGCTATCAAACATCTCTCTAACACATTTGTGAATTTATCTCGTAAATGCTTTGTGAATTTACGAGCATTTTTGTGATCCAAAACATTGTCAAATTCTGCTACAACCACAATTTTCAAAAATCGATATTAAAAACTATTCAAGTAAAAAATTTGAAAAAAATTGATTTGTAATGTATTTAGTTGGTACAACTAATATACAAAAAAATCTTGTAATTCTGAGACATGCAGGTTGAAAATTTATTTTTCATTGGTGATTTGATATGGAATGACCCGGCATTAAATATAATCTGTTTGTTCTTAGCTCTATTTTGATATAAACCATGTGTGGGGCCTGAAAACAGGCTCCTATGGGATGTCGTAAATAAAATTGTAGGAACGTCTAGGATTTTGTTGAATACAAACAAAAGGCAATTGTTTTTACTATAAATTTGTTTCTTCTAGAAAGCAATTTTATGTTTTACCAGATTTCTAATCAAACATTTAACTCACAACACAAAAAACACAACTGTGACATGTAATTCGGGTAGGCATCTACTTTGCTTCGCGGTCGAACGACTACTGACTAGATTCAGTGTTCAGTTGATTAGAGTCAGATTCTTATCGCCCAATCATACAATATGTTGGAATGAAACTGTAGCTGGTCGTCAAGCAATTCGTTTGTTGTTATGTTTAAAGGCTTTGTATATATACAATTCCTCTATAGCGTTCATATATTTACCCTTCACGCAAAAATTGATGGATTCAAAGTTGGTATTAAAATCGGTGAATTTATGATTGGTGTCTATTAAATGGAATGTGTAATTTGATTTGTTTCCATCTATGTTTTTCTTTGGTAAATGTTCCCTAAACCGTTTTAAGAACGGCCTTCCAGTTTGGCTCATATAGAATTTATTGCAATCCCCTCAATTGATCCTATATACCCCAGTTTTTTCCTCAACCGTTCTAAGAACTTTGTGACGGTGAATTTCCTATATGCTGTTGTTTCGGAAATCCACAGTTATGTTTAGTTTATGGAGATTGTCGATTAAAATCCTGTGAAGAATGTTGCCGTCTCTGTGGCTACATATTTAGTTTTTGTTTTGTCCATCCTCTGGTTTTTTGTATGTTTTTTTACCAAATTGTTAACCATTGAACATTTGTATCCATTGGCTACAGCTATGTGTTTGATGGTGTTAAACTCTTTGTGGAAATCGTCGACATCAAGTTGTACTGTAAGTAGACGGTAAATGAAACTATTGCACGCTGCCATTTTTTGGTTAATGGTGTGGTGTGAACACGTCATAGACATATGCTGAACGAAGTCATACGACGGATAAAAGATAAAACTAGTTATATCTATTTGTGACTTGGATACTTGTACAATGAATCTAACGTTTTATTTTAATATGTTTGCAGAGAATAAGTGTTCCTCATCTCATAGTACCAAGAGGGGTGTCTGATAGTGAAGTGAGGCAAACTGATAACAAGGTGTGTGGAGGTGTTTATCTTTGCTTATGTATTAGAAAAAAAAAATGGGAACTTCATCAATGTAAACTATGGTATCTGGTTGACAAGGGCATACTGCATGTATCTTGCTCTGAAACCTGAAACAAAAGAACAATATCAGTTTTAAACAATTATTTGTTTAAACATTTTGCCGTCATTTGTGTATAAGTAAATAATACACTACATTTTGAGAGTGTAAATCAACACTTGATTTTCACTCTATAATGAAAGTTAATTTGAAAAACCAGTAGCTTGATTATTGTCTCTTCAGTTGTGATAGAAAGGGGTGTTTTTGCAAACATGTGTTTACATAGTAATATTTAAATGTTTCTAAATCTATCTTAGTTCCTCAATATTTTGTACCATCCCTACGTTGACAGAAATCATATACAATATTATTATGATGAATTTTTAGTTTACCCGTACATGATATTTTACATTATTTACTGAGCTCAATGAACTCCTGTTTAACCGGACGTTTAACCAAAACATGCTAGAAGTGCCAATGTCCGCTTGGACAGGACGTTTGAAAATGTGCGAGAAATGCCAACATCTAATTGTGCCGGACGTTAGGAAAAAAAATCATAAAAAATAAAAAAATAATTATTATTGTTAATATTTTTATCTAAGAAAGAATAGTTCTTTCTGTTTTACGTATAATGTAGTATATAAAATCGATGTATTTACATTCCTGGGTTTTTTTAGTTATTAAATTTTTAAATTATAAAAATTGTTTTTTTTTTTTAGTAAATATATATGTATATATTAGGGGTGTGCAAGATCTCGAAACTCTCGACTAGGAACAAGAAATAACTCAATATCGTCTCGATCTCGTTGTCAAGAATAAAATTAATTTCTCGCTTATATTTTTCTCGATTCTGCCATAAATTTCTCGTTACATTTTAAAAATCTCGAGTTTTATTTTAGGTCTTTTTATAAAACATAAAATGTTACATTAGAATGAAAAGAAGATAAACAAACATTTTCCAAACATCTCAACACAAGGAAGTGATTAGGATATCGCAATATCTTATTTAAATTACTTGATACTGACGAGAAATAACTTAGCATAGTAGAGATTGAGTTTTATATAACCTTGGTTTTTAGTAAAATAAATAATGGCAGTTAATTACTTAACTAAAAATAAATATAATTAGATAAAAATTAATATTTTGCATATGTAGTGTAAAGAATATTAACATATTAATCAATAGCCTAAACTGTTAAAGTACATATTATCTATGAGATACATTATATTTGTAATAGCTTTCATAAAATTAGTAATAATAGCAAATCAAAAGAAAGTTAACTTATTAATAATTAACATATCCCATATATACATTATATTCCTTTCAATGATGTAAAAAGCTATATGATACTTCTCACTCTCAACTTGAGATTAAAATTTTGGTTCATTCTCGTTACAAAAACCTTAATCTCGTTATTTCTCGATCTCGATAAATTGTATTTAATAAATTCTCGTATCTCGCTCGTCCCTAAACCTCAGCTCTCGTCTTTTTCTCGATCTCGATAATTTTTATTAAACAACATCTCGTTCTCGTCTCGAATTCAAAAAGTCAAAATTATGCAAAACAGCCACAGCCGGAGACCAGATATCTAGTCATATCCCGTCAGCTTGGAAGCGAGCCAACCACCGTTTGCTTTACTTCCGCTCTCCTACCCTCAAACCACAGATATGATTAGATATCTGGTCTCCCTAGCCCAGCATCTTCTGATCAGGAAGACGCAATGTTATCCACTAGGCTTGATTAAAGAAAACTGACAAATTAACAAAACTTTAGTTACTTTACTATCGGTATAAATATTGCGTGTAAAGTAAAAGATAGTTTATCAGCACCATCTAGTAGTGATTATAGAAAGTTTCCTTGGTTGTTCTTAAGTTTGATCTGTATAATTTGTATTCGTGAGCGGTTTAATTATTCTTTTACTTATTTGTTATTTTTGTTTGATGTGCTAAATATTTTTGAAATTTTATCAAAAACTTTTGTTAAGTTAAGAAATTTTATTGTTTCTAAATTTTTTTATGTTATAAAGGTGTTTAGAGTTGTAGATATTATTTATAGATCTATTAGAAGAAAAACAAAGCAAAAATCATGATGATATCTTATCAAATAACAAAAATACAGCTCTTTTATGAAACCCTTACAAATTCGCTAAAAACAGGTCGGCACTTTTGGGTACATTATGGGAGAAAATGCCTGACACTTTTGGGTAGTGAATGCAAAAAAATGACTGGCACTGAAAGGGTAACACAGAGGCATACAGTGGGCATATGATATGAACCTAAATGTTTAATTACATAGCCTGTGATTACAAACTTACTGCCATAATTTTATAATAAAAGATAAAATTGAAATTCTAATAATTCAATCACTTCTAAAGATAAACACAAACACAAAATTTTGCTGTGGTTCTGGATTATACTTATGAAGAATAAGACAACGTAATTTAAAATATATGGTCAAAAAACTAGATTAATAATTTTTGAACACAATCTGTGAAGCCCATAGAACTATATAATGTGGAACCTGAGTCAAACTGTAGGTCCCGTCTTCATTAGCCTTAAGTGCAAAACAGTAGGACGTTAAACACCAAAAAAAAAAAAAAAAATGCAATGCAGAGCGGCCGTCTGCCGCACTGCTTCCCCTACCACTAGTCAGTCCTCCCAACGGCACAGAGCCATATAAACCTCTACGCACGTCTTGATAAAGCGATATTTGTTTGTTGTTAAGTGTAAATAGTAAGATTTAAGTTAATGCTTATGGAAAAAAGGATTTTAATTTTTAAATTAAATACAATCGTATTTTTTCCATAACAATATTTATTTATTATAAACAGATGTTCGTATAAGTTACAACCATATTACAATATTTGCAGTACACCTATGCAAATTTTTACACATTTTGTAAAAGTACAATTTTGTTGAGCTGTTGGCGTATACATCTCTTTGATTTGTTCATCATAAGATTTTGTTCTCTTGCGTGAGCAACAGTTTTGAAAAATAAATTTCCTTTTAATTTAATTAGCTTAATTTCATGGCTATCATTACTAGATTCACTATTTAGAGAGTGATTTTGAAATAAACTTCCTTGGAAATGTGTACAAGCTTGTGATACATACACTTTGTTATAATAATATTTCATTTTTGGTCAAAGGATATATTCCTAAATTACTATTAAAACTAGGCCTAGTTTTGTTAGTATTCTTGCAGAGGGAACATAAAAATAAGAAACTGTGTTAAAACTGGTGTTTTAATCCTACAAATGTCCATGCTAATTTTTTGCAATGCCAAGCCATTTTGTTGCAGGTGCAAGTATATTTTCAAAAAATCGCCAAATATAGTAATTGTATACCAATCCAAAAGTGTTCCATACCTTTTTAGAGAAAAGTTCAAAGAATTCATATATGCAATTAAAAAATTTATTGAGGTAAAATTGTAAAAGTTATTAGTTCAAGAAACAAAAATGTTCAGTAATGAAATGAAAAAGTTCAACTTTAGGCCTACGTAATAAGTAGTAAACATTTTTTGTAATTTTTTCATAAGCGTAAAAAAGTTTTGTAATGTAGTTCTAAATAGAACTGTATAAAACATTTATCAATTTCAAATTTCTTATTTTGAAAACACCAGTTTTTATGTTCCTACTACAAGACTGCTATCAAAACTATGCCAAGTTTGAAACAAAATTTAGGAATATATGATTTGCCCAAAAATGAAATATTATTATAAAGAAGTGCAGAGAATAAATCAAAGAATTGAACTGTATACTTGTAAGTTATCTTTTCATAAAAGTGTTTGAATTAGAATTATTTGAATAACAAAAGCGAGAACAAATACAGTAGAGTGTTGATAATCCGAACGTCAATAATCCGAACGTCAATAATCCGAACGTCAATAATACGAACGTCAATAATCCGAACGTCAATAATCCGAACGTTAATAATCCGAACGTCAATAATCCGAAACGTCAAAAATCCGAATGCGATCTGAGGCAGCTACTGCAAACATTACGTTTTCGTTTTGGCAAATTCCAATTATTGCGTCGTTAAAAATTTCACAAAAATCTTCATCACACTTTGACATTACTTTTTAAACACTTCTTAATACCTGCTCTCACACGCCCTCACAACAGACTGGCTGTCAGTATTTTCAGTGTCACGCTAATAAGCTGCTTTAGCGCTAGCAGTAAACATGCTGAAAGTTCATTCATTTCTCTTTGCGTATTCATTATAACAGTGTGTCGTACATACAGTAGTATACTAAACAGTATTTTTTTTTATTTTTCGTTTATGTTAACTATAATGTACAAGTGAACTTTTAATTATGTACTGTACTGTAATTGAGAGTTACAAGTGTAATCATGTTGGCCCTATTGTGTACGTGCAGGTTCTTCTAAATTAAAATATGTAAGTCGTCTTACATACTGTATTGTAATTACATTACTGCTTGTACTGAGTAGCCACTTTAATCGATTAAAGAGCATAAATGGCATTTTCTTGGTTGTTTTCAAAAATCCGAACAAATTGATAATCCGAACCCCCTCGGTCCCAATTAGTTCGGATTTTTGACGCTCTACTGTATAGAAACTTCCCACTGATGCTTCCAATACAACGGGCGCTATTCTTCGCATGTTACAAAAAGATGTTACATTTGAATTTGAACCTTCAGATGAGAACGTCATAACAGTGACTTACCCACGGCCCTACACGACAAACCGTTGATAGAAAACATATTTGGTTTCCCAGAAATGTTAGCTTGAAGCATTCTCTTTACAATCATATAAAAAATATGTCTAAAAATAGACTGCGATCACACAGATATCGTGTGTAATAAGTAAGGCTGTTTATTGGTTGAAAAACCGAACAATTGCAAGGGTCTACAAAACGCCCCACAATGTTGGAACTATTTGTCCGATTTTTGATTGGATGGCAGTTTAAGATAGGGGAAAGTGTGATACATCCATCAGTATATAGATATAACTCAGAAAATATACTGGGCAGGCTGTAGGGAGGGACATAGAAACTGGAAATTAATGGTCGTTTCGGCATATTTCGCCTGACATTGGCTTTTAGAAAACTCAAAACTGAAACGATGATTACATATGTAAATATAAGTTTTAGAAAAAACTTGTAAATACAAAAATTAAAGTGTAAATTATTTCCTTTCCAACGGTTTTTGTTTTATTGCAATTGGATGATTTTTAGTGGGTGAAATATTCATTACAAGTAGAGTTGTCAAAGTTGATATAATTCAAGTGCCACACCCCCACGAGTGCTCAATTTGAGCAGTCTGACAGGTGCAGGGTTAAAAATAAGAAATTTGAAATTGATAAGCCTATATTTTTATACAGTTCTATTAAGAAATAAATTACAAAACTTTAGTACATTTTGAAAATAATCACAACAAATTTGTACTACTTTTTATGTGGCCCTAAAGTTGTACTTTTTCCTTTCGTTACTGAACATATTTTTTTTCTTGAGCTAATAACTTTTCAATTCTACATCAATCAATTTTTCAATTGCATATTTGATTTCTTTGGACCTTTTTATATGGAAAAACCGTGGAACAGTTTTGGTTTGGAATAGAATTACAATTTTTCGCGAATTTTTGAACAAATGCTTGCAAAACGTAACAAAACGGAAAAATCTCAAAACGTTTCAACACTTCCACTTCTAGGTTAAAATAGTTTAAAACAGATCAAAGTTTTAAGACAATGCTTTAGTTTTCATTCAGTTAAGCATAATCCGTTATATAAAGGCCGACTACATCTACATTCAACATAATCTTTACATTATTGTTGACAAGAAGTATTGTCATGTGTATGAATATACTTACATAACATTTTAGAAATAATTACCCCTATATATTTTGTTATACTTACTTGTGTCCGGATAAACCAGATTCTTTAGTAATGAAGTTCTTGTAGTTGTAAGCTACACAGTAGGTTGGCATTTTCCTTTTCAGTGTACAATCTCAAATATGTATCTGAAAATAAACTAAAATAACTCACAAACTACTACACAACGTAAGACGATACAGAGAAACCATTAAAGCCGTGCCGACGAAGTAGTGTTTATACTTACTAGTGGTGGGGGGACCAAATGCAGCCGGCTCGTTTTCTGCTACCCAGCACCGCGGTTTTTAAGTGAACCTTCTTTCTTAGAGGAATACATACCAAATTGAAATGATAATTCAAGACAGGCTACCAAAAAATTAAATCTTTTTCTTTCTACCTGTTGTATAATAGCCAATTTTCCTTTTTTATCTATTGTTTGAATATTCGTAATTTGTTCCTGTCCTTTATTAGCAAATATCCATAAGAAAGATGAGCTGTTGCAGTGACCCTTATGGTGAGACCTAAGGTTGGAAGCAAAGATCATGGTCTCCAGAACGCTTTTTGGGGTGTCACTAAAAATTATATGCGTTGGCTCTCTAACGGCCGAATTTTAAATCCAATTTAGTGCTATTTTAAGTCCAATACAAATTTCGGTCCAATTATGTGAAAAGTTGGTTGACTAAGCTGCTCGGACAACTTCGTTAGCCAAAAAAAAAATCCAACAACGGGAAGCACATATTTTTACCAGAAGTAACTGTTTTTTTGAGATTTTTCGTTCCAGAATGAACATTTTTTGGGGTTTTATCTACAAAAATAAATGCAGGATATTATTCTACACATTTTGTTTTTTTTACATGACCTTATAGCTCGATCAGTTCCCCCAAAATCGATCAAAACACTGTAAAATTATGTGGTTCAAATTCACTTAAGGAATTTTACCGAGGGGGTATCTCGTAATCCAAGGCCGATGGCCGGGTGTGAACAAGGCGAGCGAAGCAAAAGAGTCCATAAACCGAAGCTGCAAGGTCAAGGTGTAAACTCGCAAAGTGAGTCTTTCCGCTGCGAGTTAAACGAAGGAGCGCATTAGTCGAAGCTGGAGGCTTAGGTGCAAACAAATCCTACTAATATATTTTGTAAATGCAAGCTTCCTCAATCAGCGCCTTCCAGAGTTGATCAGTTTCCCAAACGGTTGGTTGAAAACCTAAAACATATAAACTTAATTTTGGAAATTCGCTCAACTCACGTCAGCGGTTCAGCTGGTGGTCGAATTGTTTTTAGATTTTATTAGAAACATTGTGGACTTGTTTTAATATTTAATTCCAAATTAATTTTTAGTTGCCTAAATATGTTACAACAGCCGTTTGTAACAGTATTGACTATGATTTTATATAATAATCGGTTAAGGAGAAAAACAGAACACTCCTTCCAATTAACATTATACTGCAAATTTATGTTTGCCAAAATGCTACGCACAGCAGTGTGTGTCTAATTAAAGGCCATAATTCAAAATATTTTAAAATATATATTCCTATTTTTGTGTACATATAATATTAGAAATTCTAAAAATTTCTCAATTGAAATGTCAAATAGATTTATTTTTTGGAAAAACCTTTACAAAATCTTGCCTTAGTTTTTGTAATTAGTGATGTTGCTTTCATGGCATGTTAAAGTAGGTATTTATGATACTTAATATTACAGAAACACAGATATATATATAAAAGCTCATTATGTTACAGAAAAGTGAAACTCAGAACATAGCCGAAGAAGAAACAGTAGCGCCAAAAAAACTGTCAAGGGGCTCTTACAAAAAAAGTAAGTTTGTTTCATTAGTTAGCTTTACTTTTATTTAGTAAACTGTTTACTTTGTCCTTATATTATTAGAATTTCATTTGTTTTGCTTATCAAAATTGAACTAAAATGATTTGGTCAACTTAACTTATTAACTCATTATGCATGTATATATGGCAAATTCAATGGCATCTGAAAAGCATGTAACATTTACATGTTATAATAGTTAGACATGTTATACATTTACATGTTGATGTTATGTTAGTTATAATCGGTCAGTTGTAGCTCATATATCACTGAGGGTGACGACTTTGTCGTTGAAACGCGTTGGGTAATTAAACGTATATGAGTGGGAATAGTGTTATTTTAATTTTTTTAATATAAATTCCTTCTCACCCGTCAAGCTCAAAGTGTATTTTATAATAACATTTACATGGTTTGATTAATGTAGAAGCTTGGCTGTTACAGTTGAGATGGCCACATGAACAGTTACTACTCCATTGACGGTATTACATTACTTTTAAATTGAGAGTATTACATTTACGGACATTTCAGTTTTTGGCTCATAACTTCTAAAAAGCACATCCTTCGGAAAAAGTCACCATATACACTTTTAAAGTAGACAAAATCTGCTAAAATTTGAGTGCAGCCGCAGTTCTGTAGATCCAATTTGTCACGAGATACAGCACTTTAAAAAGTGCCCATTTTTCCCTAAAAGTTTGAAATTATTTTAGTTTTAGCCATTTTCTGAGGAGAATATCGGCTAAAATACTCATCCTACGATGACAGTCATGGACTTTATTTTCATCATCGCCTTTTTTTGGTGTTGTTTTTCCTAAACGTCGTAGCTGGTGAGGGTTGAGCTTATCGGGTCAGATAGGAAATAACAGAATATCGATGGTTCGGCTTGACAGAAAACTAATAGTTTTAGAAATAATCTATTTAGTTTGGGCCTACGAACTGTCCTTCGAATGCAGTTCAAGGTAGGATAAATTTAGTGTCGGTTTAGAAAACTAATTGAATAGAACGTACGATGCAAGCTTAAACCGTCTTTCGAATTCAGTTTCAGGTAAGTTAGGTTTCGAATCGATCTATACAATTTTTGGTTTAGGCCTACGAACCGTCTTTCGAATGCAGTTCAAGGTAGG
>JAGFPH010009807.1:0-44387 GCA_018207615.1 Philaenus spumarius | reverse complement strand
TGGGCTATTATAGGTTATTAACCAACCCAACCTAAACACCGAATATTAGGTTATTAACTAGCCAAACAGAAATAACAAATAAATATATTAACTTAGTTGACCAGATGCAGGTTGTTAATTAGTCTAACTTAAATAGGTTATATTATTTAATAGCGAAAAAATAAGTCGTTACCTAACCTAAGACGTAATTTTAAGCAATCTGGTTTGTTGCTATCCAACCTAGTCGACCTATGTTGTTAACTAGCCTATCACGTTAACCCAATCTAAACACCAAATATTAAGTTATTAAACTAAGGCCAGCCTAGGAGTCTAGGTCATTAACTATCCAAACAAAAACAATAAAAAATTTGTAAGATGTAGGTTTTAATTAACCTAATCTAAATAGCGAACATTACGTATTAGCAAATGTCTATGTAACCTAACCTACACAACAAACCTACGCCTAATATTAAGTTATTAGACTTACGCTAACCTAGGAGCCCAGGATATTAACTAACCAAACCCAAACAACGAATATTAACTTAGAACTGCAGGTTGTTAATTAACCTAAATAGCGAACATTTCTTATTAGCAAAGGTCTACTGTAACCTATGCTTGGGCTATCCTAGGATATTGACTAATCCAATCTAAACACCGAATATTAAGTTATTAGACTTAGGCTAACCTAGGAGCATAGGTTATTAACCAACCAAACCCAAACAACAAAACTTAGTAGATGCAGGTTGTTAATTATTAACCTAAATAGCGAACATTACTTATTAGCAAAGGCCTATGTAACCTAACCTACACAATAAACCTATGCACGTTAACCCAATCTATACACCGAATATTAAGTTATTAGATATAGGCGTGTGCGTGTGTAACACTTAATTGTTATATACAGGGTGTTCAATGGCAATATTTAGTGCAGTATTGCATTCAAACTAACTATATAGCGTATTATTAAAAGAATAATATATGCTAGCCTATAGTTGCGTGTGTGTGTGTGTGTGTGTGTGTTTTTGACTTCGGTATTCGAAAGGAATTTACGTCGCATAGTCAATATAATGTATGATAAAGCGTATATAGTAAAAGGAAATTATATTAACTCCTATATAGAGGTTGTTCGAAAATGTATTATAGTGTGTAAGTAAATCATATTATCTAATAATTTGCGTATTTGGTTAGAAGCCTATGCCCAACTGAATAGCATATGTGGTTAACTAACCTAACCCCGACAACAAATATTAACCTAGATAACCAGTCTAGGATTGTTAACTAACTTAAGCAAAAATTCAAATATTAGAGACTTTTGACAGAAGGAATATTATAAGGAAATCAAATGATCTTTGTATGGGTGAAGTTACAGGGAGTGGGCTCTTATGGGACTACATCTTAGATGCGCTGCTGACTTGAACGGTCTCTCTTACGCTCTCGTAACGTTCTCGTAACGCCTATGTCGCAATACCATAGCGTTTCCGTCACGTTCTATATTGAATAAAATCAAACTATAACCTCACTTATCTTATACCATAAGAAAGTTCTTAAAACTGAAACATATGCGACAGGATACCGCTACTTCTAACAGTCTAAGTGCCTCTGTCCTAATCAAAACTCGTGGTATATTTCACATATAACCCAGTATATTAAAGAATCTTTATGACTACTCAGGCAAATTTTATGGGGAAATGTAACGTATCCACGCTTGACACAGACCTTAATCTTTGAGGATCTTGTAGTTCTCCACAGTTCGGTCGATCTGCACAGGTTAAATGTCTAGGTTAGACTGAACGAATAATAGGTTGGTAAGCTATAAGGTACTGTTGATAAGAACCTTATAGAGAACAGTACCGACTAGTCTCTTCTAAAAATAAGTTATAAAAATCTGTTGTACAATTTAGCGCTGCTTGATCTACACAGGTTTTTAAGTGTCAGATTAGACTGAAAGAATAATAGGTTAATAAGCTATAAGTTACCGTTGATAAGAACCTTATAGAGAACGGTATTAGCAATTGACTACACACTGCAAAAGTCAAATAGAATCAAACAGATTAACTGTCTGATCTAGCCTGAATGAGTGATGGTCGAATATTGTTAATGCATTTACAGACATACAATAAATGCTATGTTTAGTTAAGATATTTACGGGTAATTAAGAAAAGTAATAGTTGTTATTTTTATGTAAGACCAAAATTGCATTTTATTTCAACCTATAGTTCTGAACTAGAAGTAAAACGATAATCTAAAATAAAACAAATCGTACGTAAGAGGTTAATATTGACTACAATTAAAATATATCTATATAATTAATACGCTACATGAAACTTTGTCGGTTGAACTCCTCCGCCATTTCTTAACCGATTTTATCCATTGACGTCTCATTGGAAAGAGCGTGTCGCGTAGATTTGCAAACTGGCCTTACATTTTTGAATAAGTCCCTTGGGCTCTGCCCCAGTGGCTTTTAAAGTTCCCATGTTATTCTTATGGAAGGTCAATCTTAAGGAAGAAGAAGAAAGATTTCTTTTGATTTTATCAGGGGCACAAAAAACAGCTGTTCGTATGAAAAGCTTAAAACAGCTGATTTTGATCAACAGCTGATTTTGATCAACAACTGATTTGGATCAAAAACTGAATATAATTTTAGGTTAGGTAAACCAAGCAATAGCGAAGCATTGCCATGTCCACTAGTTATACTAATTCCATTTACGTTAGATGTGATACATTGTAAGTAACCAACAACCACTTAATACTTCTGAACCAGAAGTTTCATTATAACCTATAAGACTATTGGTTTATGTAAACGCTTTATCTCAACCAAAATAAAAATGTATAGCAACTTTGTACAGCAGTCAAATAAAATTTATATATATATATTTTAAACTAATCTATAAATCTATTAAATTGGCTGAAAATGCTTACAACCCTTATACACAATAACTCAAAGAACAAACAAAATACAAATGTTTAGTTACTGTTTATTCGCACTTATTCTATAAATATGCCGCAGCCCATGCGTATGATATACGTAATTACATAACCGACCAAAATATAACTAAGTGTTTCAAAAAGGTAAAACCAGTTAAGAAATAATTATTAACACTTTATTTAAAATTACTAATTTATATTTAACGAAGTCACTACATATAACATAACGAATACATGCACAATTCACATAATTTCCAATAGTCTTTCAGCATCATATTCTTCTTCTTCGTCATCACTACGTCCGTATCGGTCCCCTAGTCCTCCTGATGCGTAGCCATCATCATCGCTGTCGTCGGTCCTTACTTGTTCGTCCCCATGTAGAAGTCTTCTTATTAAATGCCCGTGACGAACGGAACTTAAAGCTGTTACTCTCTCTATACCTCCATCATAATTTGTTGCAATATATAACTTCCATTCGTTTTCCCGACGGTATGGAAACATTATTACAATTTCCCACTTCACTCTTACATCAAAACTTCCGATACAGATTTTATGTTTTACATTGTTTATTAGCACGATTATACTTAAAACTGTTCCTCGAATTTTGTAGTTTAATACTTCTAACTCATTCACTGGATAGCCTAAATCTCCTAAAATCAACTCCCCTAAAACATGTCGCTTAAGTAAAATATCTTTTATCCTTAAAGGCACAACAAAGACGTGAACCAGCATTCTGAACATTAACTGATCAACATTTCCTTACATTGTTTTCGACACGCTAGCTAGATGCTGACTAGACATTCCAATAATTAGCAAATGTAATGTAAGTCTTTACACATATTTGGTGACCCTGCCGGTGGGAAGGGGAGCCGCCATCTTATACGCCATTTTTTCCCGCCATCTTGTCGCAGCCACCCGTCATCAATCAGCAGAAATTTATGCTAACAAGTGTATGAATGCCGAGTCGGCCGAATTGCATCCGAGTACTGTATAATGAATTCGCTGATTCTCTACCAGAACGCGCTACCGTCGAACGAGGTGGTTGATTCTCTACCAGAAAGCACTACCGTCGAAACCTAATGTTGTGTACGAATGCGATTTCATGATTTTGTATACAAAGTTTTTTTTATTTCCCCTAATAATCTCACTTCTATATCATATCACATGGCATATATTTGTGATATTACTAATTGTGCTTACAAGTGCAACTTAACTGTTTCAAAATTGTTGGGTTTGAATAACAAATATATTGACTCATTCCATTTTTTCGTTGCACTATTCAACAAAAAAAGAAGACGACCGCGCTAACCACTATCACACCGCTCCCAAGTGGTATATGGTTCAGGAGGTAGAGGGAGATAATTCTCAATTTACGAAAGATCTTTACCTAAATATTCGAACCTCAGTTGAGCGTTCCAAGTAGCCTAACATTAATTGATTTTGTACATGATTATGCAGTTATTTTCTGGATATATTTACTTAAAGAGGGCCAAAACGCGTAGTTTTTAATAAGTGTGTAGTCAACTGGAACTCATACTGCACACATAAAAGTTCGTATACGCACAGAGCCCATAATAATTCTAAGAGATTTTAATCAAATTAACAGACAGCATTGTAAGCAGTGTGACATTTTCCAACAATCGACTAGTGTTGTCAAGTCGAAAGGTAAATATTAAGGTAGAAAGTGTCTTATTCAGACTGTGGAACTCCACCCATGCTCGCTTCGCTCACCGACGCAGCTATCGCAGTGTCTTTATTGGTGGTCAATAGACGTATTTCAATTTTTTCTTTTAACGATAGGCTTTGAGCTCTGACTCTACTACCCTGAGCCTCTACGGTCTGCAAAGTACCACTACGGTACCCAAGCTCACGCAACTAGTTTGTTCTTATCTATCCACGAGTTGTGCGTTTTGTCGAATTCCTACCATTTCACTAGCACTTTGTTACCTTTCGTACGCAGTACTTTTTCCACGAGATAAACATCACCAATGTTTGACTTGCTCAACTCTTCTCATAAGCCTTTTAAATTTTCATCTTTACCGTCTCGCAAAACATATGTGGGCGGTTTCATAGGCGCCAAAGCGTACACGGTAAACACTTCATCTGTCCAGTTGGGTAGATAGCCTTTAGCGAATGTCCTTTATACTTGGAAATTCTAACTTTATCGTCTACTTTAAATTTAGGCTCGCTTTATTTTCTTGGGAGTTTACAAATCAATTTGACCAAAAGCATGTTCTCGTGCTTTTTCAAAACTTTAACCGGATTTCATACCCATAGTACTGTGCACGGTATTACGACTTTACTATATTCGGTAACAGGTCGACCAACTCGTAACTGCCGCGGACCGTAATTCACGCCACATTCGATTTTTGAAAGTACCATTCAACCTTTCCACTATGGACGCTTTTTTATTGGAATAAGTCGCATAATGGTTTATTTTGTGTTTTCGCACTAATTTTTGTACGTGCGCGTTGAAAAATTCCCTACACCGATCGGCCTGGAAATGTTTCATCTTATGATTGTCAAATATCGGTTCCAAAGCGGGCGCTACGTCCAACCCAGATTTCGACTTTATAGGTACAGGGGAAAATAGGCTAACATAGGAGTCTAGGCCATTAAGCCAATTTAAGTTATCTTAGCCCAGTTAATGTAAGTGTGTAACACTTTTTTAATGGCACTACTTTCGAGATGCGTTGCTGACCCAAGGGGAATCCCAGCCGCCATTTTGTTTCCGCCATAGTCCCCACTTAGACCCCATCCGCACTTAGACCGCGCTTCCACTCAGACCCCACCCCGTTCATCCCCACCCCCACCACTTCTTATTTAACGCGGACTCTTATGGGACTACGTTTGAAATGCGTACGTTTGAGATGAGTTGCTGAAACAAGGAAATTTCCGACGCCATCTTGTTCGCCATCTTGTCGCTAGCGTTGCTGACCTTGGGTGATTGGGAAAATGCGCATTGTATCCCCAGCCGCCATCTTGTCGCCATTGAAGTCACGTGGCCAATATTTACTTAGTTTATTTCTTTTTTATTTTTTAAGTTAGTCCAGAACGGTGATTCGAACCTAGTGATGTCGGTAAACGCCTTTGCCGTCTATATTTTTTATGATGATGATTTATTTATTTGCCACCAAACATTTATAAAAATGTTTCACAAAATAAACGCATTTCTTTCTCATATTTACTAAAAACAACTTAAACCTAAATCTAGTGATAATAAATAAAAAGGGGTCTCCTAGGCATTGCCTGTTTGAGACTTCCAACATTTCATTGGATTTGAAAAAAGAAAATGAAAAAAGAGAGTTGTGTCGCCGTTCAACCACCCTAACAAAATTAAACTACACTATTTTGTTATTATAAAACTACAAAAACAAACAATAATTATTTAGTTAATTAATTAGCACCTGCAAGGTAATTACAGCCTTAAAACAAAACAATATTTTAGCACCAGTCTAATTTGGGTTGTATGGCTTTGTAAAAGCCTTCCGTCATACATCTATGGAGAAGGTTTTGGTTTGAAACTGCAGGGATTGGGTTCGGAGTTAAAAGCACTTCTTCCCCAAGCTGCTGGGGATAAAGTGTCTACGTAACAGAGACTATCCTGAATGTATAGACTATTCCAAAAGGGTTCTAGAGTGTTCCAGGCACTATTGAAGAGACTCCCATTCCGAAACGTTCTAGAAACCGGAAACGGACTATAAAGCTACATACTTAGAACTTGGCATATATTACTCGTTATAGTAAATATAGGAAAGAAAAAACTTTTGCACTTTGATTATTTACATCTACGTTGTAAAATATTGTTCGTAGAAAATATTTTGGATAAAATGTAACTCAAACTGGCAGAAATCATTGCTTTTGCGCTTACTGTAGCATAGTCGATAATGTAAGTAAGCCTAAATAGGACTCATAGATTTTATAGTTTTATTAACTACGTAACACGGAAAGTACCTAGTATTGGTTGTTACAGGCAGTAAGAGTGTATCATACAGTCGAAGTGACTGATTTTAGACATTACGCAATTGCTACTTTGGCCTTGCATTATCTCGACAAATAATGGGGAAAGTACAGTTACAAACAGTAAGAGGGAAATTCAAAGTGATATATTTTAGATATTGTGCAATAAATTGACCTCGGAAGTACATTATCTGATAAATAATGCCCTAACTGCCGCTCTTTGAGTAAGGTTTCATTTTTTGCTAGTTAGTTAAACTGTTAGTAGCTGTTGCATTGTGCTCTCCTTTTGTGTCTACTGTAAATTTGCAATTGTAGTTAGTAAGTATGACTTCAACTATGGATAAATTCAATGCTATTACCCCACTTGAAAATGTACCGATTATTACTTTGGCAAAAAATCATAAGTATTTAATACGAAAAAATGTATCTGTTAATACCAAGTTCGGTCCGAGTATTTTACTAAAGAAAGAAATGTACAAACATTCAACTCTCTAGTTTTTATGAAAAGTAGCAAGTCATATGTTTTAAATAGATTTCCACTACTTATCCACACACATCTGCGCATGCGTAGTAACCAACCACGTTGTTTACGACAACTGCCAAAAAGTATATAATTTCCTCATCTTAGGTTAATTAAGCCAAGCACGAGAGCGTGGGTTAACGGTGACGTCGTACTCCCTCCACTCCCAAGTTAGGCTAGGATACGTTCACTGTGACGTCACACCTTACCATCCCCACCACTCCCTCCACCTTAGGTTACGTTCGAAAATTTTCAGTCAAAATTCGAATTTTCACTGCTAAAAATGAGGTTAGACTTAAAAATCTCACCGCCAAAATGAGGTTAGGATCAAAAATTTTCACGAAAAAATGAGGTAAGGCTCAAAATTCGGTCCCGTGACTGGAAGTAGGTGTGGTAGGAAGTGGGGGTGGGGGCCAGGTGGGGGTGGGGGCGGGGCCAGGTGGGGGTGTCACGTGACCTGTGACGTCACTTCCGGCGCCCAAGTATCCCGGTCTCTACTAACACATATAAATTAACATATAACGTCGACGGTGTGGAACTAATTAGCACGTGCTACTTGCGTTGAGTTTAAACTTGTACTGTTGGACGATATAGGGACTTAAATTGCCGTAACTGATAAGCGCTGGTGGCCGGTAAGATGCTTCCTGGTATTAACTGTATTATTTTCAAAGTGCTGTAGTATGTCGAATAGTGTGTGAGATTGGAATAGGGATTTGCTGTTTAATAAAATATGAGAATCGGTTTTTTGCTGTTTGTATATTTCATATTCTTCTATGGCATTCATTATTGGTCCCTTTTTGCATTGTTGTAAAATTTCTAAATTTGATTCTAAATTGGTATATCCATAGTTATAATCAATTAAATGCTCGGCGAACTTGGAATGTTGTATTTGGTTTAATCTGGATGAGGGAAGGTGTTCCTTAAAACGCGTGCGAAATGAACGTCCCACCTGTCCCATGCTGTTTACTTGCCGCTGCTTTCAGCAGGTGTGCGGGCTGGCTAGGCGGCCTACAGCGCCACGACTCCAGTTACGTAGCTAACGTTATATTTTATTATTATTATTATTTATTCCTCTAAGGACATTCAAGGACATTCCAGGACATTCCAGGATACTCCAGACTTACCATTGAGGACTCATGACCAAGGTCAAGGTCACAGGATAACGTTAGCTCGAGGTGTATGGTACACCCGTTAGCTACGTTAACAGTCGTACTTCACCAGCATTTCCTACCCGCATTCGTAGGCGCGCCTAGCCAGCCCGCACACCTGCTGAAAGCAGCGGCAAGTAAACAGCATGGGACAAGGTGCTTGCGGGTGGCATAATCTTTGCGGGTAGCAGTCTAACCCCCACCATTCAGTTATGCCTGTGTTTCCAGGGCACAAGTATCTCGGTCCAGGCAATCCGGTGCCAAATGGAGAACCTGTCGATGAGGACGACCGAATCGCGCGTGAACACGATATTGCTTACGACTCAGCTACCAGTAAATCTGATATTAGAAGTGCGGATAGGCGGGCTATTAAGGATTTTGCTATCGACGCTGTTACTCAAACAAGTTCTGTTCTGTCACGACACCAAACGAGGTCTTGCACCAATCTTCCTTTGTATGTTCTGTGTAGTAGTTTTCTAAGGATACAGTCCCAGGGACCGTCGTATAGATGGAACCCCAATGTAGAAGCAGTGGATGAAGAATTGAGAGATCCTTGGGACTCAGTCCTTCGTATTCCGGTATGTTGTCCGATATCAGTTGAATCACAATCTCGTAGTGTATCATGCATAACCACGGAATCCTGTGTAACACAGTCAGTATTGTGCAGTTGGCCATCATGGAGCGTAACTTCGCTAGGAACGATTGTTTGTCCTCCAGTGGTGTCATCGGCACATCCTTCAGTTGTAGCTGTTTCATTTTCCTCACCGGTTTGAACACATCTTCTTTTTGCTTGCGTTTCTTCGATACTTTCGTCTCCGGAGGAGATTGAAGAATCGTCGGAGACGTAATGGCCTCTTCTTCGCATGGTGTTTCTGTAGAGGCGTCTAAGTAGTCGTCCATTGTCTGACATTCGAATTGCACGTCAGTAGAGAAGGGGATGATATGGCGCCGGAAGTGACATGGGGGCTAACCTAAGAGAGTAAATGTGCTGAAACCTAAGATGACGGAAGTGACGTCATAAATCTGAGTAATAGGAATGTGATCTACGTTATATAGTGTAGGTTAGGGTATATATAAAGTCGAGGTGTTCCGGACTCGGCCGAACGCTCGATCTAACCTAAAATCGTGTTATATAGTGTAGGTTATGGTATATATAAAGTCGAGGGGTTCCGGACTCGACCGAACACTACCCCCGAGCCGAATACAATCGGCCTCGGATCGGGTTATTCGACGCAGATGTTGAGTGCTCTTTCAGCGTTTTCTCAATTTATTGTACACACACACACACACACCACTTTAAGTCATCACTTCACTACGGTTTTCTTATCTATTTTATTTTAATTATCAACTAAAATTGTATACCGAGTGCTCTTATTTCTTTTTCACAGCGTTTTCTCGGCAAATCATGTAACATAGTCACTGAACTCGTTTGTTCCGTGATTATGAAATGACAAGGAACATTAGTCGCGCATGGAAGACCAATGAAATCGAAAGTATGTAATCGAAAGTAATTGAAAGTCTAACAATGAAAACCGTTGCAGGTGATTACCTTGCTAGCTGCAACTTTCCAATGCAACTTTACAATGCAGTTTTGCCAATGCAGTTTGCTAATGAAGTGAACGTCGTGTTACATAATTCGTGTCAATGTACCAAGTCAATGCCTTCTGATTATATATAAATCGACAGAAACTGTAGATACGATATAGTCTTCATTCGTTTGTCTTCAGAACAACAAACAGCTGTGATCATTTTCCTGAACTGGCTGGCTGGCTGACTGGCTTCAGTAAAAGGTTAGTGTAAAACACTCACTTTAAATATATTTATAGATTTAAAATATTCTTTGGACTCAAACAATAGGAAAAATAATAACACTTAAGAATTACTAATTTAACTTTAAAAAGAAATATATATACACAATTAGCTGTTTAGAAGGGCAATACAGAACATAATTAAAAAGAAGTCTAATATATTACAAACAATTTAATTTGAAAATAAAAATACTAATTTTAATTGTCTAATATATATATATATAAGGAAAATTCTACATAGTATTAAAATAAAAATTTACAATCTAATTTAAAAATCTAACTTAAAGAAAATAAATATATACACAATTAGCTGTTTAGAAGGGCTACACAGAACATAATTTAAAAAAATATTAAAAAGAAGTCTAATATATTACAAACAAACAAACTACAATTTAATTTAATTTAAAAAGAAATATATCACAAGATTTACTTGAAATATTAAAAATAACACTTAAGAATTACTAATTTAACTTTAAAAGAAATATATATATATACAATTAGCTGTTTAGAAGGGCAATACAGAACGTAATTTAAAATATTAAAAAGAAATATAGTATAATTTTACTATTCAATCCTAGTCTAATAGTTGTGCAGACAATGACGTAGGTTAGCCTAGAGCTGAATGGTAAAGTTGCGCCAGAAATATATTAAAAAATAAAATTTGGCTTAATTATGTTATCTATTAATTCCCCTGAATGAAACATAAAATGTAAATAAACCCATCACATTGGATGCTTGGGATAGTTTTTATATTATTATTAAAATAAAATTTACAATTTAATATAAAACAGAAATATAAATCAAAATATTAAAAATAAACTTAAAAATTACTAATTTAATTTTAAAAATATATTACAGAATATTAAAAAGAAATATGGCCTAACTTTACTATTCGGTCCTAGGCTGATATTTTTGCAGACAAGGGGCGTTGTTTTACATTCTACTGTTAATTGTTGAATTAAACTACTGTTGCTAAATAGATTAGGTTAGAGCCTTTTAGGTATTTTTATTATTTTTGCATTTATGTAACTCTAGGTTGGCCTAGAGTCGAATAGTAAAACTGCACCAGAAATATATTACAAAATAAAATTAGATTTAATGACTTCATCAATTAATTCTTCCTCCTCCTTTGTTAATGAGTTCAGATCTACAGGAATATCATCAATTCCTACCGCAGATCCCGACAATTGATACATTTCCCATTCTTCGGGGAAAATGAACAAATTGTCGGGATTTGCGTATGTTGTCGGCTCTGTTAGCAAAGGAAGAGGAGTCTGTTTTTCCTCAGATGGTGGCAGCTGATTCATTTTCCAACCTTCTTGGGGAATGAATGAGCTCTCAGCATCTGAGGATTTTCGTTTCATTAAATTTAATGGTTCGTTCTGAAAGCCCTTACTAAACGTACTACTACTACTAGTTGCTGCCGTGGAAGCCGCTGACGTAGCTCCTGCTGATGCTGTTGCTGCTGCTACTGCTGCTGCTGCCGCCGAAGTCGATGGCGTAGCTGATTTACGCAGTTGACCGCAGGTTTTGGTGGATTTTTCTTTTCTAGGAGATCTGCGTGGAACCCACGGCCAAAATACGTGTGTGGACTCCCCCTTCGCTTGCGACGGAGGGTCCATCGATCTTTCAAAATCAGCTATCCCTCGTGCTTCAAACGACAGCGTCAACGAAACAGCCCCGAAGCCCTGCGCTCTCAGCTTGTGAGCGGCTTCACTCACTTCTCTGAAAATAAATAAATCATAATTTAAACTAATGTCAAAACTTTATAGCATCTTGCAAAAAAAAGAAAAAGAAAAAAAAAAGAAAAAAAAACTGTGTAACACACCTATTTCTCTTTGCTCAAACATTTAGTCATTTTCTATCTTTAATTCTTTCTTTATAGTTAAAACAACACATTTTAAAAATACGGCAACGAATTTTATATTATTGTATGTGTTGTGTTATGTGTTGTGTTAACAATTAATTGTTTTAATGTTCTAACGATCTCGTAAGAGTGATACACCTGATGATGAATGCATGAGCATTTGAAACCGAGGTAGTGAGAGATTACTACAAGTGGATCACTAGACGGAATATAAGGTATTTATAACACATTTTAGTTTCTTTTCAATTTTCTGTTGTGTGTGTGTGTGTGTGAACGGAACTGATTCCATAGTAATCAATCATAAAGTAAGTTTTGATCCTATATTCGTTTTGTTATTTGCGAAAAAAAATATAAAATATGAATTGATTTATTTTCTAAGTTTATTAAGAGTGAAAGTTTTACTATACCTTTTTTGCTGCTCAATAGCCTTATCCAGAAAAAGCTGAAATGCTTTTCGACTGTTCCTGGTCCCTGGATTCGATTTCCTTGGCACTGACATCTTGAAGAATGCACACTACTACTTGAACCACTGGCGAAACTACTGAAACTGATTAAGACAGGGCTTATTATATAATCGTCACAAATATTAGGGCCGTGTGCAACTCTTTTCCCCCACATCTGTAACAGGAAACCAATAACACATACACACACCCACACACACAGGAAACCAAAAACACACATTCTATTATTTTAAATGCAAAGCATATGTATCCTGCTTATATACATCCGGAAAGTGTAGTTAGCATCCGGGAAGTGTAGTTAGCATCCGGGAAGTGTAGTTAACCACTATTTGTGGTAGGAGTTGTAATGAAAGACCACACAAGGATAAATGTAATTTATTATTCACAATCTACTACAATACTTCTTCTTTTTAATGCGTCCAACTCGTTATTCGAATTGTCATCATCGGATTCGCTCTCATAGTTTTCGCATTTTATTTTTTTATTCGCGCTTCGTCGCAACCTTTCAGCGGCTTCTCGTATCCAACAACAACCATTTCTAGCTTCTCTTTGTTCTCAATCGTCGATTATATAGAATATAGTATTCATCTCATCTCTAAAATGAACCGTACGTTTCGAACTTGACATTTCAGTCCATATATACTCTCTTTTATTGTTTTTGTAGGAATTGCGACACTGAAGTCATTACTCGTCGGAAGTCAAGTAGAGAATGAAGAATACTCCGTCGGCTCCTTCTTATTTATGATTGTCCTCTGCGTTATACGGGGTTGGAACCGTCGCACGGGAGAAGCCCGTGGCCCGCATTACAATCTAGGGTGAACGGAAGGTTCACCCCTTAAGGAAGTAGCCCCATACCATCGCTACTCCCGGTGACTACCACTCCATTACAAAAATGTAGCCTCCCAATAAATTTATTTTTTAATTTTAATTTTTCTACGATTTACTCCTTACTCCCTTAGGTTTACGGAAGACTTAACTTCTCGCCAGTGACCTTGTAGGTTTAAGAGCCGACGTGATCTATGCTGAAGGTTTGGCTTCGGGTTTGTCCGTTTCGTCGCCGTCATCAGAGCTAGCCTCGTTTATGTCTGCATCGCTATATTCGGATTCAGAAGATTCGGAATCGTATTCAGAACTAAATGTAACTTTGATACTATCCGTATCGCTCACATCGAATACTCCGAGCTTTTTGTTAATTTGTAACAATCTAAATAAACTTTTTCAATTAATTTATTATCTTTGTAGAAACAAATTGAGACACCTGCGTCAATACCCATGATTATTCGTTGGAAGTCAAGTAGAGAATGAAGAATACTCCGTCGGCTCCTTCTTATTTATGATTGTCCTCTGCGTTATACGGGGTTGGAACCGTCGCACGAGAGAAGCCCGTGGCCCGCATTACAATCCAGGGTGAACGGAAGGTTCACCCCTTAAGGAAGTAGCCCCGAACCATCTCTACTCCCGGTGACTACCACTCCATTACAAAAATATCTCCCAATATATTTATTTTTCAATTTTTTTTGTATTTTAATTTTTTTTCTACGATCTGCCCCTCACTTAATACGCACTTTTTGGTTTACGAAATCGTTAACTTCTCGTCAGTGACCCTATAAGTTTACGCGTACACACTTTGGTTTACAGGGAACTTAATCCCATGCCATTGACCTTGTAAGTTTGTGGAGAACTTAATCTCACGCCAGTGACCAAACACACAAACATACGCACTTACTAAGCGAGAAGCAAATCGTAATAATATTTTGCACTACGTAGTGCGCAAGGATAATAGGTATTAGAATGCTTAGGCAATATGCACTCGAAATATGTACAGTCGACTAATTTTTCCTCTTCCGCTATTTGGACCACGTGATCGTGGATTTGCCGCAAAAACTGTGCCTTTTGCAATCCTTTATTGTGGATCGTGGAAAAAGGTTTGCACAGCATGCGTATCATGTCTTCATCGTACGTAAAGTTACCTTCGTACCAGCCGATACGATGGTGATGTCTTTGTAGCCAACGAGCCGACCTCTGAGCTTTGGCATTCAATTCGGAAAATTTGTACGGTGCTTTAAAAACAATAACGATGGAGATATACTCTCCGACTATTGCCAGCTCTTTGACTATATACATGTTGTCGTTATCCTGGAAAGCGTGAAACTCAACCACGGCCTGCATGTTTCTTGAACAGCACCACTTCGTCGTACAGTTTGTCCGCTTCGGGAAGCTTGCTAGAAACGAGTTAGTCGGTGGCTAGACACTCACTGATGTACTTACGTAAATCTTCTTCTATATAAAACAACCCATTAATACGACGCGACACTAGCGGGACACTGTTTTCAAATAATTTCCACTCTGACGCTTTTAAAGTCAAAGTATGCTGACCGTCGTACGGCACTACGTAACGTTTACCAAACATATTCTTCACTGAAAAATCTCCGGTAATCAATCGAACTCTGAGCGTACCTTTATCCGCGAGGGCTGCTGTGATTTCTTTAATACGCACCAGTATCTCCTTAAACACGTTGTGCGAAAAGAAAACAAATTTTTTACCCGGTTGAAACAATATTCCGATGCTGTAACACGTATGCTGGAATAACCCCGTTGCTACGAACTTTGTATATTCGTCGTTTATGAAATGTACTGATTTTAAGAAAATACCCAAAGGCGAGATAGGCGGAACCCATCGTTTGGTAGGTGCACGCTCCATGTCCAGCCTCTCTGACTCCATGACTGCGACTGAAGCGTGTTACCTAAGTTTAACCGTGCCGGAAAGAAGGTTTTACACTATATGAACATCGTGAAGAATAAGGCAGTAGAATTCAAATATAGTTTTACGTTGTTCACACCACACCGGTCAAACACGGCTGCGTCCTTTGTAATTTGATTCTTTCTGCCGGTCGGAAAGGCCAGGATAACTTAACGCGGTTTCTCCAATTGGTTAGGCGTTTTCACGGTCCAGGAAATCTGTTGCGTTTGCGGGAGTGTAGGGAATTCGTGAATCTCCCAGCTTCGAAAAGGGACGTGAACGGGGGCATCGCGTTCGATCATTTTCAAAATTTTCAATCTGTATGCGTCGGTCACGGTGAGATAGGGAACTCTCCACTGTATGGTGGTTATTTCCAAGGTCACGTTCGCAGCGTCAGTTCTAATTATAGCGTTTAAATCGGACGCCGAGCGTAAAATTACGAGTTCTTTTTCACGTTCATCACGATTCGCTTGTAGTCTTCGAAAAAACCCATCAGCTTTTTCAAAGGTACGGAGATTGTAAATGTCGCCGATTCATGTGTTGCACCGACTCCCAGCCAGCCGGCATTCGCGAGTTTATTCTTTTCAATTTCCCGCAATGACAAGAGGTTCTTCAACGTACTCGAAACGCCGACGTTTCTCGTTCTGTCCACTTCGTTTGCAGCGATCTCGTAACGTATCCGCTTTAGCAGCGGTTTTTCCCCTCAATTTGCCCTTGATATACAGTATGCTTTCAAACGGCACCATAATCACGTCCTGTTTGTTAATAGGTATACGGATATCGTCGTTATTACCATAAGTGGCCGAGGCGTAAGGTCTGTACGAATGGTATTCCTTGCCGCTGATGACGTCATTGTACTCCGCAGCACTATCGATTGCCAGCAGTTCCATTTTTGATTTTGAATCCTAACGATCTGAGGAAACGAATGGTGCGCGGTGTTAACCCCAACGAGTTTTGTCGCGTACTGACCACCGTTTTATACTGACGCTCGTTAAATACGAGTCCCATTTTGTCGTCGTCGTAAATGTAATCGTACCGAAACCGCTCCGCCTCTAAAATCGATCAACTCTCCGTTCTGGTCCCTCAGACTGACCGTCACACTATGAACATTTTTCACCTTGACGGGTAAATATATTATATTCGACGGTGTTTCCACGATTTTGTATCCCGGAGCTACTTGGGGATAAAACTCGTGCATAATGTGACGCTCGATTCCGTTTTGAAACAAGCCAACGGCGATATTGCACTTTACACGGATCACACTCCTTTTGATAATGTTGACCGGGGAAACTGACAAATTATTCACATTGGCACCCAGTATACCATTTTTGAAACCTAGTAAATGTCCGATGGATCCGTCCTGGAAAATAGTCTTTTTCGAACAAAAAAGTTCCGTCTTTAACGTGTTGTTGTTTGGTTTCAATTGAAATTTAATTCCTTTCGGCTCGAGCTGAGTTACAATATATTTCTCCATGTCTTCGATTTCGTACGACCCTGAAGGTATGCTTACTGTCACGTCAACTTTTTCGTCTTTGATTCGCAGTTTGTTATTAACGTTCTCCGTTATGTTTGGAATGGAATTGTAAGTGGCGAGATCTATAAGGCCGATTTCCCACTCTCCGTCGAGCTCGAGCGGCGGAAAGAAATCGCACGATAACGTGGAAGTGTTGCCCGTCAAAACGATACTCATCGCGATAAAAACTTTAAGCACAAATGTCCGCAGACGACTAAGTCACCACTCTGATGTTGTTTGTAACTATAGTGAACCGATGCGTTCGGCCCGAAATATCGCGTCAACTCGGTGGTTGGCCTAAGATTGCCGAAACTATCAAAATACTCAACGCTGTCTCCCCGTTTTCTGTAACACACCCAATGGGAACCCTCACCCCTCACACTGTCCAAATTCACGATGGCCGAATCATTCTTTAGGGGTCGCAGAGGGAGGGTATCTCTCATGTAAAAACCGCGGAAATATGGAATTTTAAATTTAGCTGCATATTTTTCCATGTCGATATTAGTCAACGGCCTGATCGGGGTTTTTTTTACTACAGCGCTTGCGTCTTGTTATTACCCACCCGTGGGCAGAGCGTTACAGAAATTTAGGATGTTATTATTCCAAAAGGTTACTGGTTTGGTAGAATGTGATTGATACGACAGCTGGATAGCAGGCTTTGAAACACACTTGAATAAAGGTACTTAACTTAGAATGGAAGCACAAAATATACGTAAACTCCTTGAGGTTTATTTAAATTCTAAGAAAACTTTACAGATTACAAAAGTTTATAAATTCTGATTCAAACTCAATTACAAATAAATAGCAAAAATGATGTTATTAACTAATAGACAATATAGAGACAATTTACATAAATATATTTACCTTTACGATCTGTCAATATTTATATTTACGATCTGTCATAAATTTACATAAGTTAATTTAATACTTTATGGAATACTGTTACTTGTATTATTTACTCTAATGAATTTAATAGTATGCTCATACCAATTTAATGAATTAATTATTTATATTATCGACAGTTCATATATTTTCGAACTAACTCCCTCAACAATATGATTTATAACAAACAACAGTTCTTACTCACTCGTTAGAAGAACTAAGTACATATCAATGAACTCGCTAAGTATCGACATTCTGAAGACGACTTCTCAAAAGACAGCTGGGCAGGACTACCAGGCAGAAGGCTCGGACTGAACTTCTCAAGCTGAATTCTCGTACAGAACTGACTAGATATATCTCTTCAATTTACTAGCTAACGTTTTGTGGTTTAGGATCCCCTCTCTAATAAGTTGCATCAGCTCATCTATATGTCCTTATAAGGATATAATTTGATATCTCTGTTCTTATTGGTTCTACTTTAAGAGCTATGGAAATTTCCCAGGGAGCGCCCGTATGACGCAATTGATCAACAAAAAAATTAAGTTAAGTTACTGCTTGGGAACGGTTTTGAGTTTCTCGCTTCCCACACATCTGTTTATTTCGGCTAGTTTGAAGTTTGATTAATTAATTGGGCTCGTCTCGCGGCACGTTTGTTAATTTAAGTGGCTATACAGTATCGCTCACTGAATAATTTTAGCTTACATATTTCTGGGCATAACACCCTTCTCTCCCCAGAAGAAGAAATTTTTCCAAAAAAAATTTCTTTTATACCGAAAAATTTAAACAAGTTCTATGGTTGAGCATACTTTACAGTTTCAATTTAGCTACATTTACAATACACAATTACATTTTCAATGTCTTAAGTTACGTTAAGTTTCATACAAGTTTCATCACAATCTGTAGTGCGGTTGTTGAAATAAAATGTTGTTAGTTAAAAGTGTTGCCCCCTGACTGTACATGTCTGCGGTGTCGAAAGGGTGAGTCAGTTAAAGCATCCCATTCATTCTGTTGAGACAACAAGTCAATTAACTCAGAAGAATGTCATTAATTCTGAAACGTGTGTAGGCTACTATCTACGATTCATAGTGGCCTGTTACTATCGTATCCTTAATTTGTCTCATTAGTTTCAATTAGTCATATCGCGCTGCGGTTGGCAATCTTCGATAACGCGTAATAGCTGTGACCAGTGCTCGGTTTTCAATGTGTTACTGTTTTTATTCTATTTCAAATTACTTTAAGTTTTTCCTTTACTTAATTATAATTGCCTGATACAATTCGGTTTTGAATTCATTCAACCCGCGCCGCTTGTGGTTTATTTGCGGTTGTGTTAGTTATTTATCATAGAAATGTGGTCTCTTGGTTTGTTTACGTTTCAATAAATCTTTTATATATAATTGGACATTCTATCCGAGTACTAAATATACTTTTTAAAATCAATTGCGAAAGCGTATATAGGTTAATGAGTTTTCATTACCTTCTTAACATCATACTCGCGGTATGGAATAAAATTAATTCTTTAATGCAAGCGTTGTCTTTAAGACAAAAACAAATAAACTCTACTATTACTAATTGTTCCGTATTCAAAATCTCGTCCTTATTCCGTGCGATATCCCTCTGTGTAGTGCGCTAGTCAAATCTTTAGTGTTATATATTCTCATGGCTAATTACTTATAGAATGGCTCGTGCTTGTGTTGTTTTGAGGTCAGTTACATTCATATTTATATTTTATATAAGAAGAATTGCTGGACTCTTTCCATCCATAGTGCATAAATCAAAGCATAGTACATCTCAAACATTAACTCTAACATAGTACATATATATATTGGCTACTTACAGTTTTACAGTTTTATAGCAGTTATTCATCCTTAGTTAAGTCTCTGGCTTATTTGAGTGCTGTTCCCTAGTGTACACAAAGTTTACATTTATAATTAATTTAACATACATATAATGAATATTGTGATTTTCCCTTGTAGCAAAGTTTATATTTGGTAGTTAGCGCTCATACCTTAGTCATTAGCCGATAAGACGTTCTTATCGCTCAACAAAAATAAATACAGGAAACTATATTCCTAAACATTTGTATGATTCATAACTCGAATTCAATACAACTCATTAATACACAACGTATGGCAATCTACCTGATTCCATTTTTAACATTTTTACGTGGGAATTCCTTACCCGAAGTCTCTCTGACTTTACAAATAACTCGTGACTTTTGGTATGCGCGTGTGTTACTGAATATTTCCCTTTTGTTTGTTTTGCGTTTATAATTGCATTATTATTATTAATCTACTGAACATTTACCGTGCTTACTTTTATATATTTTATTAATATAGTTATCTCATATAATATGGGCTTTTCATTTTCCCCTTGGTTAATCATAGTCTTATTCTAACATAAAATGGCTGAAATGGTTAATATAATAGTAAGCAATATTTTTCCTAATTATTACGGGGTGATTAGAAGAGTCGCATATCTGCGCTCTGAATTATAGGGGGGTTTTGACCTCCTGCCCCAGCTCGTTATGTCCTCAGGTGCAAGTTAACATAAGTCAGAGCTAGAAAGCCGACTTTCGGTTACTTTCTGACCCTGTCCGCTGGACCGTTTGTTCATTCCTAAAACTAACAATACATTTCACATTTTTATATCTGTAACACAATAATTTTCACTTAGTTCACTTACACTTTAATTCACATGATACACTTATAGTTTAGTTGTAGCAAAATAAGTTTTTGGGGCGGGGGAGGGGTACTTTCGTGGAGTAGTTGACTTTTCTTGGTCTAGCTCTACACTTTGATGTATCTCGGCCTCTGTCTGTTTTGCTGCATCTGCGATGGCGACTTTGGACTTTCCAGTGTGGCTATTCCATCTAGACAATCGTGCTTCGTCTCGGCGCTCGGGCGTCGTTAGGCGTCTCGCACTTTGAAGTTCGGGATCGAAACTATCGTGCACCCTTCTAGTAGAACGATACATTACAGTAGGAGCATATGAGTTTTCGGCCATATCTGGATTTCCCAAGCAAGTACAGAAACTTTGTACTGCCTTTTTAAGGGTTTGGTACCAACAACAACATAGAATACACATGGTCAATAATACGGCCACTATACAGGCTTTCAAATAATAATACTGGCTGGTTACATTAGTGTAGTGCTTACTAGCAGCTAAATCGTCAAGCTGACGCAAGATTTCGTCTAGACTGATGCTCGCGTATCAATCTACTTTCTTTAATTGATATAAAAGATGGTATTTTGGGTATAACTATGGTGTCTCGCTCAAACTCGTTTGAGGAGAGGCCCTCTGAATAGGGTAACAACTTGAAATACTCAGAAAAGATGTGGCACTTTCCTGCACTGGACAGAATCCCTGTCCCATTAATTGTTATTTCGCTAGTTTCTTCAATACTATGATTCGCTCGGCAACGCCAGGTAGTGTGAACAGGCTTGGACACACTATAAATCCATGAAAATTTATTGGGTGCACGGTATAAAACTGGTGAAAAGTTCTCTTTTACAATCACTCGTTGGCAGGCTCGTAGCGCGCCTTCTTCATCTCCGAAGTACAATGATGACAGACAGGTAGAAGTCTTACGTGAGTATAGAGCTAGATCCGCAGGATATATGGTGTATAATCCTTTTCTACAGCGCTCCAGATCCGCTGTTAGTGGTTGAGCGAAAAACTGCTGGTCATCAGAAACCATTATGTTTGAGTTGCTAAATTCAAAAGATATGAACTGATTTAAATCCGCATAAAATATTGGTAGAGCTCTTACTTGATATAATTGAAATTGTCTATCAGTATTCCTTAAAGGTATTTCTACAATAAGTCTTATTTTACTTTCTGTGGCTACTGCGTGTACTTGACACATAGAATAATACGAGTACATCTGGTCTAAGTCTGCAGTTGTTATAAGACTGAGGTGTGTACCTAATTGCCTAGAAACTTGGTCCAAAATTTGTTTTAAAAGATTCGGTTTTATTAAATTTGAACTTAATTTTCCGTTAGCTGTTACGTCTAATCTTTGTTGCAACATAATAATTTCGCTCTGAATTTGATTTAATGTCTGCTCAATTTCGCGCACGATTGAACTTATTTTCGCTTGCCTAATTATTCGCGTGTTTACGTGTTGTAATTCGTTCACTGTCTTGTTATAAAATTCAACGGTACTGTTAACTAATCTCTTTATATACGAACTTAATATTCCTATGGCTTTAGCATTTTCCGTGACTTTCTCGTGATCTCTTTTCATAAAAGTTATTTGTTCTTTATTTATGTGTATCATAGCATCTTCTCTATGCGACAAAGACTCGGCCTTGTTATTTATTTCTACTAAATCATTTTCAATTGCCGTTCCAAATAGATATTTAAGCGCTATTCCTGCGGCATTAATCAAACCTCGCTTCTCGCGTAGTACTGTACTAATCACTTGTTTCACGAATAGGCATATTTCCAAAGTGTCTAAGATCCAAAAGTTCTGGTAAAATACAATTTTTATAAAGTTTGACTAATCTAGGTAGCATGAAGGTGTCCCACATTTTGTCGTCTCTTTTAATGGTGTCCACTTTTAGGCCTTTAGGTGTCCAAATGCAAGAAGACTGTATTCCTTTCCTCTTATGTGAAGTTGTCCTTGAATTTGAAGGTGCCAATGATGTCTTTCCTTTATGGTAACAATTGTACCGTCTTTCGTTACGTTCCATGCTGTTACTTTTATATTTCTAATTGCCTCTTCTGGGGTTAATTCTCTGACTTAATATTGATTTTTAATTTCCTGGTTCTCTAGCAATAATTCCATCAGGAGTTGCGCATAAGATGTAAATGTAGTCTATAAAATGTCCACAATCTTCAATTATAATATTTCTTTAATTTTCCAGTTTCGTTTTTGCAATTTTATCATTGCCACGAACATACTACTTCATTGCGATGTTGTCAAATGAAGAGTAAAGCATAGCTTTTACTATGCTAGTACAACTGGATTTTTTTGCATCATGTTACACATCCTGCCAAAATTAGATGCGGTTAACAATTTTCAGCGTCACTCCGTCCATTCTCCGCTACATCTTTATGTTGTTGTAGCTCTCTCCATACGTTTTATTTCAGCTTGGTGCTTTATAAAATTAACAAGTATTTCTGTTTTTCACGAATAAAATCGTCCGGTTCCATATAACGTGTCTGAGCATTCTATCCATAATGTTTATTTTTGAAAATAAAGCTTTTCGAAAAGTTTTCTGAGTTTCTTCCTTTCTTTGTGCGGTTCTACTTTCCTCTTCTGTAAAGCTTGACCTAAGTGGTTAAACCTTTAACATAAATTTTGGATGTTTAAGATCTAAATAAGGAACTGGATCTCGTGTTCGGATATTCAAGATAAGAGCAGAAATAATATTGTAGAAATAGGTCTGAGGATAAAATTAAAGACAATTATGAGAAATATTAAGATTTAATGTTTCTTATCATAAACTGACAAAGTGAAGTTAATTTAGTTAATTAGGCTCATTAGCCTGATTACAGATTTCTTACTTAAAATACATTTACTTCTGTTACAGATATTTTAATACAAGGTTATACCTTTAAATAATACACTTGTAGTTATTTAGGTTACATTTAGGTCCTGTACTTAATTCCTTTCTTCTACGCTTTCCTTGGCTTTGCAAAAGTAATTTCTTTCATTGCACGTTTTATACTCTCCAAAAACATAACGAGGTGCATTTAAAATGTCTTTCCTCAGTTGTTCTACTTGGTTTGCCTTGGGCCGATCTTCTGACTTCCTGTATTCAACAGCTTTAGACACAACTGTAAGCAGTCGTAAAATGTGCCATTTTTTTCTAAAAATTCAATTTTTTGAAGATTTGTCTACCTTTGTTACTAATTTTTTAAATTCGTTACAAAAATTATGCAGAAGGTGATTTTTGCATTCAACTTTTTCTACTGTTAAATTTTTGTAAATGCGTTTATCAAGAATTCCTTTATAAATACTTCTATCATTATCGTCTATAATTTTAAATGGCCATTGTATTAAATCGATGAGGAAAATATCCTTTCTTTTTCTCAGGAGGTAGATCAAAAGCTTTTGGCAATTTATGGAGTAATTCGTCTTGTCGAGTTCCAAATCGAAAAGTAAGTGTAGGAAATTTTCTAATGGAGGTTTTAGCATAACGCATTTATGGTCGGAGCCAAATACTGTCTGCAAATTTTGCAATATGTTTCCCCGTACATGTGTTCGGAGGAACGTTGTTTTAGTTAAAATATTTTTTTCACAAACTGGCTAATTTTCTTATAGTTCGACAGATACGTTTTGTATGAGCAATGAAGCAATTTATATTTTTAAACTGACTGTAATATCTGGCTGAGTGATCGGCAAGGCTTTACATTAATTATCACTGGTAAGAGAAGATGTTCAAATTATTGAAAGGTTGAATGGAGTAAGCCAGCTAGGAAGTATAGGTAAATTATTAATTTAAACATGATGTTATATAGCTTCCAAGAATGCAATTATTATAATAATGGGTAATTAATTACCTTATTTTTATCCGTCGAGCACTCTAAAATATATCCTTTCTGGATTACCGGTTTCGGTGGTTCATGCCACCATCATCAGATCAACCTCAAAAATGATTCATTCCACTGTTGTGGAACACGTCGTAAAATAAACTATACACAATTAACACAAAACGGACCAAACTATTCATGCTTCTTCAAATCATCCGATGAACCATAAGTTGGCTGCCTTCAATAGTCTCGTCCATCGTTTACTCAGTTTGCCTCTGAATAATAGTGATTTCCAAAGGGAATATAACATAATAAAACACATAGCGTCGGTAAACGGTTATGAACGAGGATTAGTCGACAGACTAATTAAAAAACACAAAAGAAAAATGAATAGCACAAAAGAACTACCCAATGAACCAAGAAAGAAACTAACTTATATACCCATTGAGTTTAACAGGAAACTTGAATTTAGTTTAAAGAAAGAATTGAGAAAATATAATATCATCCCGGCATATAGAACCACAAATAACCTCGTCAACTATTTGAAGCCAAAGAACAATATTCCATCTTTTGATAGAATGAACATGTCAGGTGTATATAAGATTACGTGTAGTGATTGCTCTAAATTTTATATCGGTCAAACTGGACGATCTTTCACCAAACGGTTTAAAGAACACCTACCTAGACCCACGCTATTTGAACAGAGATCCAGTTTTGCCAAACACCTCATTGATTTTGACCACAAATACGTCAATGTTCATAATAACCTGAAAATTCTTCATACATGCAGAAAGGGCCGTTTGCTGTCATCCCTAGAGGAATTTGAAATATATAGTGCATCAAAAAATGATCCAGTAAATATGTTAAATGATAAACTGCATTATTCATCTAATGAATTATTTAACACAGCCATCAACCTGAGATAAAATTGTTGACTCAATACCATCATGATTGGACATCCTTATCTCATATATAAGATTGCACAAGACCACAGTTGTACACATGCCCTCCATGAAATGACATGTGTAGAGGAGTCCTCATGTGATGTATTAAGTTGTTTTTTCAGTGTATAATTTAAATTTGTTCAAGTGTTTGTGTTTTTTAATGTTTTGTGTTAATTGTGTATAGTTTATTTTACGACGTGTTCCACAACAGTGGAATGAATCATTTTTGAGGTTGATCTGATGATGGTGGCATGAACCACCGAAACCGGTAATCCAGAAAGGATATATTTTAGAGTGCTAGACGAATAAAAATAAGGTAATTAATTACCCATTATTATATATAAATTATTAAGCTAACAAATTCCACTAAAACAAAGAAACATTTATTTACTTTAGAGTACAGATCGTCTTGTCTTTGACTGAAGGTCTTATTAACAATTCAAGTTCAACATCAATTTAAGTTCAACATGACTTTAACGTTAGAGTTCAATTACTCTTTTAATTCAATTAATAAATCCAGTATAACATTATTTTATTCCATTCTTAATCATAGCAAAAGTTATTTAATTCAATTTAATTTAATAATTTAATTCATCATTCAATTCTTCAATTCGTTACCAAGCTTGACAAGAATATAATTTTCTACTAAGTCCGATTTCAAACAATTCTCTACTTACACGTTACGTATAATAGATGCATGATGGTAGTCTCTGGAGACTAAGTACTCGACTGAGGTGATGAGCTATCTGGACAAGTGGCTGCTCCCCAACTACTGCTGTAAGACTCTCTCAGCCCTGTCTTAAGTCGGGTTATATAGACCGAGGGAACCGCCCTAGGATTCCATCTTAGGCCTTATTAGGAATGACGTATTTAAAGAAGGTTCGAATAATGTGAGTGTTCCTAGCGTTGTTGCCAAGGAAAATCAGACATTAATTAATGTCCTTGTACAAGTTATCACCGATGAGTTGATCCTCCGATCTATTTCTATCTCTCGGGTCGTGTGCAATTTGTTACACGTGACAAGGTTTCGTTTCTTTTTAATAATTCCGTGAAGTTAACTCTTAGTCCCGGTTTTATTCTTTATATTTAAATTGTAATATTTGTACTCAAAATTGCTGTAGTTATGCTCAGAAATGCTGGGCATTACATCCTCCTACCCTTTTTAGGAATTTACTCTACGAGGAAATTCTTAAATTCTCGTATTTGTCAAGCATTATTTACGAATGAACATCTATTTCATAAACAATTGATAAACAAACATCTTAAAACATAAATAATTTATAAACATTCTTTACAATTTAAATTTATTCTAAGTTTCATCATAAGCATGCGAGTAGATTGTAACACATGGTCGGTGTTGTTCATAGTTTAGAATGAATGAGTAGCACAAGTCAATGACATGAGTGTGTGGTCATGTTATCTTGGCTCAAAGTGTAAACATCTGTTGGCAATGAATGAATGTCTCGTCTAGGCACGCTTGTGTGTGTGTGAACAAGGAAGTCTATTTCCGTCTACGTTTATCCTTAGATATTACTATGTTTCTTTCCTCGTTAGTGAAAATGTTTTTATATTTGACTAGTAAAACTCAATACGGTGCCTATATGCTTTCCGTGATTCGCATAAGCAATTCGGTTATTTTAATGACATAGTTATGTCTGCAAAGCTTATATAATATATTCATATAATATTTTTCCTTTTTAATTAATATTCAAGTCCGTATGCAATGCGAAGTCCCATTCCGTTTGTTTTGTTTTTATACATCATAGCTTAATTATATTAAACAAGATTAAAGAATTATATTTCATGTGCCCTAAGTATATTTATTTTCACGTATTTATAATTAATTGATTGCCCCGCGTTCTGGTGTTGCCTAATTTCGGTCTCGCCTTAGCAGTGTGCGCATTTGTGTTTCTGTGTCTTGTAACATGAGATATCTTTAACATACAACTTATACTTAATTATTTCAACATCTTATTCTAGCATAATTATTGTAACATATTATTTCCACATATCATTTCAACGTATGAGTCCAACATATTATCTCAACATATTATTTCAACCCTATTTCCATTAGTACATTTACGTGATTAATTCATATACTTCTGATATAGTCCATTATCATTAACATTATATTTGTCCATAATTGCATCTTATATTTAATTGATTAATTGATTACTTCTTACCTTCTATTTTATAATTACTATTGTGAAATGGGTAGTTATGTCGACTGACTGACATACTTCAAAACTTCAAAAGAAGAGGGGGTGGTGTCAGGGGCGGAAGAGCAGGTACTTAGGTGGTCACCCTGCAACGCTACAAGATGTGATGAGCTTACGCTTATCTGACTTCCTGTCTCGTTGTTCCGACTCATTTTTAATCTAAACATTTTTAGTTAGCAATACAATACATAGTCATGAATATTTTCCAAGGTCCTGGTTACTTTACCTATTACAATTATGTCAAACTAAATCAAATCAATTCAACAATACCTTAACCAAGTGAAATAACAAATCAACAAATATGTTAGTCCTTTATGCAATTTGAAATTATTTTTGACTTCAAGCTCTACGTTACTTATAGACTTTTTGAATTAAAAAGTTCGTTTTTCATACTGCAAGTTAAGTCAAATAAACACATCCTAAAGAAATAGTACTTATATTTTAACATTACATAATTAGTTACATGGTTTCTGTTATACAGAGTTCACATGACACGATTATAAGTTACATTTTAATACACTGAGTTTATAATTAGTTTAATACACTTTTAGTTTAAGTTTTAACGCTTTCATGACATAGGGGGGGGGGGGTTAACACTTTGTTACACTGTTTAACCTTGTTTCTACATTTTACATTTTGGTTTCATAATTAGCAATTCTCGCACTTACGCATTATTATATCCGCACTTAAAGTCTTGACGGTGTGTAAAATATTGGTCCTTGAGAAGTTTGTGGTGCTGCTTCGCTCGCGTTGTCTCTTGGAGTGGGGATGGGTTGGCTTGCGACTCGTGTCTCCCTGCTGTTCTGTGGCTCTGGATCGTCCAAATCATGTCGTGTCCTACGGAAGTATCCACTTTCCGGTTCGGTTGGTTCCTGGCGTACCACTTCAACTGTTCTTTGGTTTAGGCAATTACACAGATATTGATATATGCTTTTCATTTTGCAAACTATAATGCTGAGAATGATATAAATTATGATTAGTGTTACTAAACTAGCAACGTAATGTTTTTTAACACGATATGGCCCTTATCTTCGGATAAGCTATTTAGTTCAGCCATATTTTCAATTATTTGTCTCTCTACATAGTCGCTAGCGTGAAAGGTTTCGTCTGCTAACTCGTTAGGTTCTGGTGTGGGAGGTTCTTCGATTTGAGGTGTTAAGTCTACCTCAGTAAACGATAGTTCCTCATCGCCATTGTATACTATTAGCGGCATGTTATTTAAACCATTTAACAAAGTGCTGTTGTCTTCCACGCTTTCTACGCCTAGGTCGAGAGTATGGTCCTCTTTATCACTTTGCGGCCTACGCGTCTTATCTCTACGCGATTGCCGTCGACTGTCTACTTCATAATATTTACATGGTTTTAATCTATTAATATGTACATTCACGGTAGTTTTATTTGCTAACTCTATCGTATACGTTAGATCACTTAATTTATTTACAATCCTATGTGGCCCAGTCCATGGTTTACTAAACTTAGAACCGGCCTTTTGCTTTATAGCTGGGTTATATAGGTAAGCGTATTCCCCTATCTCAAACGAAGTGTGTTTGGTTTTCTTATCATAATATTCTTTATTTTTATGCCTAGCTTTACTTGTTACTTCAATTGCAACTTTATAAGCTTGTTGCAGTCTAAAAGAAAAATAAATTATTTGGGAGCGTACCGGACCCAAAAGAGCAGGTGAAAGACTGCACAGAATATAAACCACAAAATTATTAAGGAAACCTTACTATATTTTCAAAAATATTCACCAAGACAAACTGAGTTATCCATTTACAAAGAATAAAGGTAGCTCACTAAAAGTCAAATTAGTAACAAATAGTTTGTTTAATAGTTAACCAAAATTATTTAAGAGAAAGTATATATGACAATTCAAAATTGTCAACAAAGAGTAAAAATTTACATGCCCTTAATAAGAAAAAATGTTTTTTTTTTTATACGCCCTTATTTAGTTACAAATTATTACAAAAACCCTTCCCCTAAAACACTAAGAAGCCCACCCTTTGTTTAAGTTTTAATTAATTTAAGATTTACAATTACAAAGAAAAACTCAATAAAAAAAATACAAACAGTTCTACATATTCTGTAACTTGGTAGTTATTTAGGACAAAGTTTACATGAAAAGGTACAATGTTAAACTTAAACTAACAGACAATAACCTTTTTTATAATTATGGAAATTTTGTATACCGTACCTTAGTATACAATGTTGGCCAACTTATATGTATGTCTGTATTCAATTGAAAATAATTAATTTAGAAGATTAAACAAAAATAAATAAATAGGTAAGAAATAAATAAAGTTTGTGACGTCATTATAATAATAAACAAAACAATTTAAAACAATTTAGAAGACTAGCCCCTTTGGGGCTGTTAAATCCAAAAGTACTATAGCGATATCCCATCCATATATATTTTATTTAATTATCTATACCTAGCCTAGCTTATGCTCTAAAATAGTATATACATTTTTCTTTTGTTTTAACTTCAAAAACAACAAAATTATTTTTAACAACACACTTTCTCTTGTTTTAAAATTCACTTGAAAAACATTTGTTGGTTTAAACTAGTTAAAAATGTCACACTGGGTGAATTGTTTTAGCACTAGCCTTTTATTGAAAAGTTAATGTAGATGAAATTTAACCTCAAAGGAATTGTCATTAACAGGCTTTACATTTACATTTAAGTGCCTTTACGTAAAGTTAATTTTTATTTTTTTTACCAGTTTGCACCACAACTATATCCAAAAATGTTCAGGCCTTTATAAAGGTTTCTGTTAGTATAGCACATTACATTTATTTCCTTTTTTTTTTTTTTTAATACATAAACAGGCCAGTAGGCAAGGATAGCCTTATTTAAAAAAAAACAAAAAGGTAATGCTCTAGCAGTATATAAAAGGTGTCATTACGGGTCGATCTTGGTCCAGTTTAAAACTGCATCAAAAGACAAAAATTTATTAGTGCCTTTGTCACATGTTTTAGAACACAAGTAAAACTTTGCATAAACTTGTCTGAAACTTACTTTAATTGAAGCTTTGGTTTAAACAAAGTCGGATACTTTAGATTTAAAATGAAATTTAGGGCTTTAAAGTTTATAGTAAAATCTCTATATTTAAATGCACAAAGGTACACCAAATATCATGCTATTGTCAGACAAACAAAGATACAGTTTAAACAATGGTTTTTAACATTTTAGTTTCAAAATGATGCAACATAAAACAGTTCTTTACCTAGACTTTTTTTGGTACAGATTTTACTAAGCAAAACTTATTTGACTTTCACTTCAAATGCATTTAAGAAAGAAAATATTTAGTTCACAATAATTAGATTTTTCACCAAATCAAACCAAACGGCTACTTTGAAATACATGGTCTTAAGGTTAAACAAAAGATTGATTTATTATGCATAACTCAGATTAATGATTTGAATAGAAAAGAAATACAATTTTAAAAAAAACTTAATCTCACTAACCTGGATTGACACTAATTGCTAAAATATGTAAAGACGGAGTTAAACTCGGCAAGAGAGCACGTTTACTTTCGGCGGAAGATATCAGACCGCTTGAGGTTTGTGTGTCCTACTGTTCGAGAAACTTCTAAATAGAAAGAGTCCGGACTAAAGAAAACGTCAGAGGCTGTGACGTAGGTTGACATAGAACTAGCAGCTGTTCAGATAAGACAGAGTGAGTGTTTACTTAAGATTAGGACGAGTATAGAAGTTAGGGAAGTAGCCGAATTGGATTTCTATAATTAAGTGAAAGAAAATAAGATTATGTAGCTTTAGGATGCTACAAGCTTCTTTTAATTTATTCTGCAATTCTTGAATGGGTTCCTTCACTGGGCTATCTTTCAGATTAGGCTCCAGATTATCTTCGGCAGGTAGTCTCATCTCTCTTCCGTGAAGTAGGTAAAATGGACTATAACCGGTACTTGGATTTTTAACACTGCGGTACGCCATAAGTGCAAATGGTACGTACGTATCCCAGTCTGTGGAGTGTTTATTAACGAAATGTGATATCATATCTGCGAACGTTCGATGGAACCTCTCCAGAAGTCCATTGGTCTGTGGCCTGTAAGGCTTTGTCTGTATCTTATTTACTTGGAGTAAGTTACATGTCTCTTTAAAACGTGTAGAAATAAAGTTTTTACCTTGGTCGGTGAGTAACTTTTTGGGAGTCCCATGACGGGCGACAATACCTGTGACGAAATGTTTAGCTACAGTTTCTGCGCTCATATCAGGTATGGGAAAGGCTTCTACGTACCTGCTCAGGTAATCTATGAAGGTGAGTAAGTACTTATTCGAATTTGTTGTTACCGGAAGTGGTCCCACGATGTCCAAACTAACCATTTCAAATGCTTCTGTGGCGGGAGCGAAAGTTCCTAAGGGAGCTGGTTATCTCCTACCACTTTTTCTTTTACTACACGATACGCACTCAAGGACGTGTTTTTCTATATCTGTAGCCATTCTTGGCCAAAAGTAACGCGACATAATCACGTCTTTAGTCCGCTTTACGCCTTGATGTCCACTGAAAGAAGTGTTGTGATAGTTCTCTAGAATTTTCGAGACCATGTTTCTAGGTACTACTAATTTAAATTCACCTTTCTGGCCTATTTTATAGATTATAGAGTCGTCATCGATTATAAAATCGTTATTGACTCTGCTAGTAACTTCGTTTCGGATTTTATTACAAAAGTCGTCTCTGTCTTGACTATGCAGTATATGTTCTCGAGACCATAAGGACACAACATCTATTTTTCGTACTGTTTTTGAATCCTTTCCACCCACGCTGCGGCTTAGACCGTCTGCGTTAGTGTGTGCTTTACCTGGTTTGTGGACCACGTCAAAGTCAAACTCTGAGAGTCTTATACTCCAACGAGTGAGTCTACTGCTTGGATCTTTTAAACTAAGAAGCCACCTAAGGGCGGAGTGATCAGTGACCACTGTAAACCTTCGGCCATAAATATAGCAACGGAAATATTTGGTACAAAATATTAATGAGAGTAACTCTCTCTCGGTTACGGAATAGTTGGTTTCAGCCTTATTTAATTGTCTGCTTGCATAACTGATTGGGTGCTCTATACCATCGACTAACTGTGAAAGGATGCCACCTACGGCTGTCTGGCTCGCATCACAGCTCAATATAAAAGGTTTGGAAAAATCTGGGTATGCTAAGACTGGCTCTGTACAAAGCGCTTGTCTTAAGTTGTCGAATAATTCTTGGTGCTTTTCAGTCCAAACAAAAGAAACATCTTTACGTGTGAGTTCGTTAAGCGGCTTAGCTATTTTAGCATACGATTTTATAAATCTACGGTAATATGATGACACTCCAATGAAAGCTCGGATGTCTCTCGCACATTTCGGTCTTGGAAAATCATAAATGGCTCTAATCTTTTTAGGATCAGGTCTTATACCTTTGTCCGTAATTATGTGGCCTAAATATTCTACCTGTGAAGACGCAAATGTGCACTTCTCTGGTTGTATTTTGAGATTAGCTTCCCGCAAACGCTCAAAAACTCTGCTGAGTCTGTCAGCGTGTTCCTCCACGGTTCTACTAAACACAATCAAATCGTCCAAATAAACAAAAACGCTTATACCTCTTATACCTGTCAGTATATTATCCATCAGGCGCTGAAAAGTTGCCGTTGCCCCGGACAATCAAAATCCCATACGATTATAATGATAGTGGGCGGACGGTGTGGAAAACCCTGTTTTCTCTTTGTCTCTTTCGTCTATCTCTATCTGATGGTACCCACTAGCTAAATCCAAAGTTGTGAAAAACTTACTATTTCCTAAACTATCAAGCGTCGAATCTATTCGTGGAAGCGGATACGCGTCATTTTTCGTTACCGAGTTTAACACGCGAAAATCTGTACAAAATCGATATTTCGGTGTGCCGTCGGCACTTTTTTTATTAACTATTACTATTGGCGCACTCCAAGGCGAACTTGAAGCTTCTATTATTCCCTTGTCTAGCAACTCGTTTATACAGCCTTGGACTATCTCTTTTTGCAACTCTGGGATACGGTAAGGCGCTTTCTTTATAGGTGCGGCGTCACCTGTATCAATCCTATGCTTAACATGGCTTGTACAACCTAGCGGACTAACTCCGTCATAAAACAAATCTTTATACTTATTTAAAACTCTTTGCAACACTGGCTTGTCTTTCTTAGACATATGACACAGTTTGCTCTCTATTATCTTTGTTATGTCTACGGAACTGTTTACAAGCTTATCAGTTCCCGGCCTACGTAAGGACCTTACAACTTCTGAAAACAACTGTTTACTACGACTAGCTTTATCTCCGTCGCACGACACATTTTTAACTACAACAGGCTCAGCTGTTCCTAACACAATATTTTTACTCATCTTTAGTGGCTCCGCACTGACATTAGTAGTAAGGAAATGGGGCTTCCAGGACAAAAATGAGTCATCACATTCCATTCCATATATGGGCATAACACCATATATGGGCATCACGTAATTAGATCACTTCCGGTCACGTAACTAGGTCACATTCCATATATGGGCATATTACCATATATGGGCATCACGTAACTAGGTCACATTCTGTCACGTACAAGGTCACATCCGGTCACTTACAAAGGTTACTCCCGGTCATGTTCAAGGCCTCACGTACAAGGCCACACGTTCACCGGCTGGGCACGTTCAAGGTCTCACGTACAAGGCCACATCCGGTCACGTTCACCGGCTTCATTCTAACACGTTCAAGGTCTCACGTACAAGGCCACAAAGTCACTTTCAAATACACATTCTAACACGTACAAGGCCACACGCACATCCGGCCAGGTTCTAACACGTTCAAGGTGGCTGCAAGGTTTTACCCACACCCGAGCACGCACAGCTGTGAGTGTTAATTAGACAACACTCCTTGGATCACAAGAAAGTTGATGGAGAAGTATAGTAGTGTTGGCATCGGTGTATAAAACAGTAAGTGTTTTTATTATATAATGAGTAGAAATAAAATACTTAAATTTTTTAAAATTACGGAAAATGCTTATCCTCCAGAAAAAATGTCTCCTTTTGCTGCCGGATTTGATCTAAGAAGTGCTTATAATGTAATTGTAGCAAGTCATAATAGAAAATTAGTAAAAACTGATTTGGTAATAATAGTTCCAGACAATTGTTATGGGAGAATTGCTTCAAGATCCGGATTGGCAAAGAATTATTTTATTGATGTTGGTGCCGGAGTAATTGATAAAGATTATCGAGGGAACGTTCAGATATTACTTTTTAATCATTCAGAATTTGATTTTGTAATACAAAAAGGTGATAGAGTAGCACAGTTGGTTTGTGAGGTGATTTATCCCGAAACCGAAGAAATATTTTCAATTGATAAAACGGAACGAAATTTGGTTCAACTGGAACTTAATATGTATTATTAATAAAAAATTGTGTTGTGTATAAAACTATATTATTTCAATTACCTAATAGTGAGAGGTTCTAAAAAGGGTAATATATATTTAACTAATGCCAATGTTTTTAAGTCTCATTATATGATTAGCTTGCAAACAGAGAGATTCATAAAATGTTTATTTTTTACACACTTCTTTTTTATTTGTTACAAAGTGTTGTAGCAGAAGAAAATTGTACATCGTTTGCTATAAAATACCTTACAGATTACGGCTACTTATCATCTTCTTCAGACAATGCTTCAGATATTTCGTTTATTGATATGAAGACTGATGCTTTATTTAGATTTCAAGAATATTATAATATTACAGCCGACGGTGAACTTAACAATCCAACCTTGGAGTTGATGATGTCTAAAAGATGTGGTGTAGAAGATGATATTTTTAGTTTTAGAACATCGTCAAAATGGCATAAGAAACAGCTGCGATGGTATTACACGGCTGCGAATAAGCAATTAACAGAGTTAACTGAATTAGCTTTTAAAGCCTGGGAGAAGTATGCAGATCTAACATTTATCCACGACAGACAGAATCCCGATATATTGATTTCTAATAAAAAAAGGAGGCATAAGTTTCAAAAAGATGGTTCTAATTGTCCATATGATTTAGATGGTCGCGGTCATGTTTTAGGTCATGAATTTTTCCCTACACAAACAGGTTCTATGGTTGAAATACATATGGATCAGGATGAAGCTTGGTGTTTGGAAAGCGAAATTGAAAAATGTGGTGACGATAAAACAAATTTACTTTCGACTTTAATTCAAGAAATTGGACATTCCTTAGGAATTTCGCATTCCAACGATAGAGAATCGATAATGTACGCATTTTACATAAAGTCTGCTTTAAATCTTAGTGCAGATGATGTTTTAGCGGTTCAAAGTTTGTACGGCCCAAAAAAAGTTGAAATCGCCACCACTACAACTACCGCTACTCCACAACCGCTGGTGCCTACAACAATATTACCAACACCACACAGTGTAATAGAACCCAATTTATGTAAATCAAATATTAACACATTTTTAATAATCAATCAAGAACTCTACATTTTCTATAAAAAATGGTTTTGGATCAGTCCACTTGAAAGTGGGGAGGAGAAAATTGGTAAACCACAATTGATAAGAGATTGGTTACATTTTTTACCCGCAGATTTTGAAAAATTTGATTTTATCTATCAAAGACCAAATGGACATGTTGTACTGTTTATAAAAGACAAGATATATATGTTGGAAACCCCCTCACTACATCTTGAATATGGTTACCCAATTAATTTACAATCACTGACTAGAAGAGCAAATATAAGAATCCAGGGTGTCGTCAACTCTTATTTAGGCAAAACTTATATTTTCTTTGATAATAACTATTATATGGAAATTGATGAATGCCAATTCCAAGTTTCAAAATACGGACAAATTTATAAAAGTTTTTCAGGTGTACCTTCCGATTTTGATTCAGTATTTAGGTTTACAAACGGAAAATTATATTTCTTTAAAAATAATAATGTTTTCGAGTATGACGAGTTTGTAAATTCAATAAGCGCTGTGAAAAAGAACGATTTATCGATTTTTGGAATTCAAAATTGTTTAGACACAAAAGATAATACAAATATTTTAACTCGCATAAAAAATATTATTGACTCTCATCTAGTCAGTTAAATGGCTACTGTCGACAAGAACACACCTATGGAGAACGAACAGGTTATTCTAGAAATAAATAAATTGCGTAGAAATATAAAAAATAAACACCGCGCTCTAACGCGCGGTATTTTTGAATCAGAAGAGATGCTTGAAAAACTATTTAAACCCATTGTAGATCCTTTGAAAAAACTACTTTCTGAAAAGGAAAAAATTGAACCCGACGCGATGGTGGAAGTGAAAAAACCCATAAAACGAAGATATATTATGGATTCGACTGAAGAGGAGGAGGAGGAATTAGATCCTGAAAGTATTGGAAGATCTGAAGTAAAACGTAAATTTGTACCCCCTCCGCAAGGTGTAAAACGCAAAAAATTGGTAAAAAAGACTCTTGATCCTTTTGCAGACGAGGAGGAAGATTATGACTACGAAGATTATGCTAGAACCGAATCTCGGAAAAGAGTAATGCCTCGACACGAACCGCCTATGGATGATGAGGAAATTGAAGATAACGAAATGGAAACTATCCCCACAACACCGGCGCGTGAAGAAGTATTTGAAACTCGAGAGACGGGGGAGGATTTGTTGAAAACGCCGGAAGGTAGAAAAAGTATTACCGACTATATAAGAGAGTCGTTTACAGGTCCAATTTCAAAAAAATATTTTATAGAGCTAATAAGTGGTAGAAAGAGAATAGATAAAACTTTTGGAATTCATATCGAAGGAAATACATGGATGATGGGTGATAAAGTACTTAATATGTTAAATGATGATTTAATAATTAACGATAAACAATTTTCAGGAACTCCGGGTCTTTACGAATTAATTATTATGAATGAACCTGACCCATTTGTTTATACAAAAGAAGATCTCAAAACGTATGGCGATATTTTGCACAAAGCAAACGTTTATCGTCAAAACAATTCCGCTTTAGGAAAAGTGAAATCAAGTAAAAGTAAAAAATATAAATATATAATATCGAAACTGATCAACAAAGTTGGTAGGGGGATATGTTACTTAATACATCTCCAAATTATGTCTACTGGAATGATCCAAATGAGTTGTGTGAAAGATTAAAATTGTTATACGCTTCTCAGCAAGCGGGGAATACAGGCCACGCCAACGAAATTCATTCAATTCTCGAAGAACTAGTCGAGGCGGGAATTCTAATTAAAGAATGAGTGTAGATAAATTTGGTCGACATTCCGTAAAACGTTTCAAAGGTGTGCAAGGACCACCTGGAATAGGAATCCACATGACTGAAAGGGGTAATTATAATATGCAAAATAAAATATTGACTAGCGTGGGGAATCCTAATGGTGATAGGGATGCTGTTAATTATCAAACAATGAAAAAGCTTTGCCTGATCTGAGATAATTTTTATGATGGAAATAAAAAAATTATAAGCAACGTTGCACCGCCAGCGTCTGCCAATGATGTTGTAACAAAATCATATTTAGAACTATACAATATTAAACCACAAAAAAACGATGCAGATGTTGTTAATTTAGGTTATTTGAAAGATAATGTTTATATGAAGAATGAGGGGGAGGTCCTCGACTTCAATAAAAAACGAATCAGTAATATACAAACCAAGGAGCTGGGTGATGCTATATCTTTAGAAAGAGTAATAAAATTGTTATATTTAAATTATCTGAGAAATTTTGGTAACAAAGATAAAGATATAAAATCTTATTCAGATTGGTTTGACTCGTTCAAAGGATCTCTTACTGCCTAAAACCATGTCAAAACGCGGGCGTGGATTAATCGGTGACGTCATAAATAAAGCTATTGATATTCTACCGCTTGAACTTCATTTAAACGGTTACCAGTTCTGTGGACCAGGAACAGCTCTCGCAAAGAGATTAAAACGCGGAGATTCAGGCATTAATAAACTAGACATCGCCTGTAAAGCACACGATATTGCGTACAGCAAATACAGTGATAGCAAAAATCGTGCAATTGCGGATCAAGAACTCGCCGACCGAGCCTGGGAACGTGTAATAAACGCATCCGACAGTGGTTTGGAAGAGAAAGCTGCAGCCTGGGCGGTAACAAATATCATGAAAATGAAACAGAAATTTGGTGGAGGAGGAGAGCAAAAGAAAATATTAAAACTACTTGCAGAGGTTACAAAAACTGTAAAAAAGAATAATAAGAAGAAAAACGGAAAAGGATTGTATGTGCGACCGTATAAGGGTGCAGGAATTAAAAAAAAATCTACTTGTCGAAAATGATAAAATCGATACCAAACAGACCTTTGTCAACATTTGATATAATAAAGTATGCTAACAAATTAAAAATACCATATTTTAGAGTATTTGTGCGCGATACGCTTCCACAATTACCTCTAATAAACGAATCGGTAGTAATGAATTTAGATAACGTTAGGGGGAATGGCACGCATTGGGTTTGTTACAAGAAACGCGGACGGATTGTACATTATTTCGATAGTTTTGGTAATCTACGCCCACCTATAGAATTGGTGGAATACCTTCAACGACAATATCCTGTACAAATAAGATATAATTATGAGGCACGCCAAAATTCTGTCAATTGTGGTCATTTGTGTTTAGACTTTCTGGCATCAACAGCATGATTTGTATATCTGGAAGAAGCTCTTATTTTACGTGCGAATTTTTTCCCCCATCGATCTTTCGTCTTCAAAACAATGGGAAATTGGATTGGTTGATTTAATGACATACAATTCCATACCAAATATAGAGAAAGATGTTAATGATAAATTCTATTATGGTAAAGCAAATCAATCAATTACTATTCCCGAAGGAGCGTATGAAATTGATGATATCAAACATTACCTGGATAAGGAGTTGAAGAAACAAAATTAAAAAAAACTCTTTACAGATAAAAGCAAATAATAACACTTTAAAAACAGAACTTTTCTGTTCAGAGAATGTACACTTTACAAAGGAGGATACGATTGCATCGTTATTGGGTTTTTATAAGGGTTCCACATTGGAGGCGGGTAAATGGCACGAGTCTCCAAATCCGGCAGCCATTGTTAAAGTGGACGTTATACGAGTAGTGTGCGATATTGTAAGGAATTCTTATAAGGACTGTGTTGAAGGTCACGTACTACACGAGTTCTATCCGATAGTAGAACCTGGTTATAAAATAGTTGAGAAACCATCGCACGTAATATATCTACCAATAGTTCCGCAGGGCCTGCTTTATAAAATCAATATTAAATTGGAAGATCAATATAATCGATTGGTTAATTTTAGAGGAGAAACCATAATTATTCGTCTACATTTAAAAGGAATTAAATAATGGGATTTATTTTTACAAACAAAGGAATTCCATTAGATAATTATACCTCACCACCCCGCATTCATCATTCAAAGCTCAAAGAGGTAACACCGGATAATCTTTTATTTTTAAAATCAATTCCCGGATACAGAATAAATTATGTTAAACGTTAATGCTCCTGTACACAGCAGCGAAATTATTACAGACTATGAATGGCATTCACATTCACCCTACTCGTCTAATTCTTATGGAAATAATGATGAAATAAGGATTCCTATTCACCAACAGGATGTGTATACGCTACCAAGTAAAAGTTATTTGCTAATTGAGGGATTGCTTTTAAAGGAAGACGACTCAGCGGCGACAACAACAAAATTTGTAAACAATGCGCCAGCCTTTCTGTTTGAAGAAATACGATACGAGCTGTGCGGTACGGTAATAGATCGAGTTAAAAACGTTGGCCATACAACATTAATGAAAAATCTTTTAACTCTGAGACCAGAAGAGAAAAATCTTTTAGGAAATTGGGGTTGGACGACTGACACACAAGCATATTCCCTCGAAACTAATTGAAAGTTTTCATACTGTATCCCGCTTAGACTCTTGCTTGGTTTTGCCGAAGATTACAAGCGCATAATTTTAAACGTTAAACAAGAGCTGATTTTGCTAAGAGCCTCCAACGATAAAAACACAATTCTTCAGACAACAGCCGATAAGTATAATATAAAAGTGAAGATTAATAAAATTGTATGGCGAATGCCGTATATAAAAGTTGTGGATGAGGAGAAAATATCTCTACTAAGAATGACAGAAAGAGATGAAATAATTTCGATTCCTTTTAGACGTTGGCAAATGCATGAATACCCAATTCTTCCGAAAACAAAATTCCAAACCTGGACGGTGAAAACATCTTCTATGATGGAAAAACCTCGTTATGTAATAATTGGTTTTCAAATAAACAAGAAGAATGATTCGACCAGCAACGCTTCACACTTTGATTTCTGTTCTATAGAAAATATTAAACTATACTCAAATTCAAATTACTATCCCTATGATAATATTAACGGAAACACAGCTGTTTTATACGACTACTTTTCAAGATTTCAATCATCCTATTACCATGGAAGCGAAGATCAACCATTCGTCGATAGAAAAACCTTTATCAATAAATCACCACTTTTCGTCATTGATTGCTCAAACCAGCCAGAAACTTTAAAGACGGGATCGCTCGATGTGAGAGTTGAGATGCAGAGCAGCGCAGACTTTCCAGACCTCACAGCATGCTACTGTCTTATTATTCATGATGCTCTTGTACAATACTTACCTTTGTCAGGAATTGTAAAGAAAATAATGTAAATAAAGAATTTATTTTTTTAAATGATTGTGTATTTATTGGGTAACAAATAACAACACCAAATACAATATATATATTTATTAAGTAATAAAAAAAATAGAAATAATACAATATTTGTTAGATAAAAAGAATACAATATATATTTGTTAAAAAAATGGAAGGAAGTGACGATGATGGTTACAGATAAAAATGGCCTATACTAATGGTCCCCGTATAAAAATAAATTTGCCTGTGCCGATCGAGATAGGCGTCGGCATGCTCGACATTTTTAATTGTTCTGGGTATACCATAATAAGAGTATACCCGTAATCTATTTTGAATATATAAAATGTCAAAAATTTCCAAAAATTTTGGCATGCATTTGTCGGGAATTATGATATCTAACCCTACAGCCGAATCTCTTATATAATTAATCATTTCTTCTAAGCCAAAAAAATTTACAAACGGGCGGCCAAACCCCCCGCCGTAAACATCATCGTTCCTTCCTCTGAAATTACAAATTCTAAAAATATAAAACTACAGGTGGTTAATATTCTCATCATATTAGTCCGCCACCTATGATTGCCCACCGGCATGATTTCTGAAACAAACAAAACATTAATCGATTAAATAATGACCATATGCAAGTGTTGTAATTCCATCTTCACATATATATCTTTTATCATCGCCAGCACTTAGAGCTAATTTATTAACAGTAATGGATTGAATATTATGTTTTCTAGATCTAAATAGTATCATATCTTTTCTGAGTTTAACACCCTCAAATAAACATTTTTTATAATCATCAAAACATATTTGTTTTTTTATCACCGGTTTAGTTATTCCTTTTACTTTTTTTGTCACCTTATCGCTCATAGTCTTGAAGGTATAAAGTTTTGGACGCAAACCCACAAATTCTGTGATTACATCGCTCATGCATTCGTCTTTGAAACATCCTAATCTCTTTTTATTTTCTACGGAATAGTTCTTGTGGTCTGTTGGGTAATCAGACATTTCGAAAAATTCCTTCATTTGTAAAAGATCTTCGTATATGTTTTCTGTAAAGATTTCATAGAAAAACGAATCTGTGTCTAGGTACATTAGATTTACAGTTTTATCTTTATAAAAGTTTTTTATAACTTTATAGTGAAATTCATACATGTGTTATTTGCTTAGTTCTAAAACAGAGAAACCAATATATATCGGTTTATTAAATAAAATTGTCTCTTTCCCACATTCGATTGCGCTCAGATTTTCATTGTAAACAATTCTGTTTAGGAAATTTGGTCTTGAAATCAAACGTTTCAACCGCTTCTCGTTATTAACAAGCTCGAGATTCATCCTTTTTCTAATATTTTCAATACTCTTTCCAAACATTGCATTATTTAACAGCTTATAAAAATCTTTTTCAAAATCATTTTTTGCCTCTTTTCTTTTCTGCGTATTAAATGCAATATAAGACGCCAGCCAACAGCTCTGGTTAAATTTTAATATCCTATGTATTTTTTCAACTGTAAGCCGTTTCTAATAGCCTGTTTAAGATTCATATAGTGACAGATGTAACGTTCTTTTGTGTCAAATGTTGTTAAAAGTTTTTCCTGTTTTGATCCGGGTGGTGTCTTACGTTCCGGTAAAAAGGGAAGATCATTATGAGAGTCATGCAAATAAGTTGGATAGTATACATCGCACTCTATTATGTATCCTTTATCACCCTCATCTTGAATTTCGTTTACATCAAACGTTTTAATTTCGTTGCGACTCAACCATTCAAAAGAATCTTGCGGCATAGGTTTTGACATTGCAAAACCATATAAATTGTTAGCATCTATGTAAAGTAAATAGGTATTAGGATTTTCCGGATTATATAAAGTGTATGGATTATTAGCCTTAGACCATCTCTTTGAACAGCTTGTTATACCGCCTCTAATTCCCCTCTCTATAAACATATACATATCGTAATCGGTAATCAAGTCTAATTCTATTTTTGTATACTTTAACATTGCGTCAAACGTTAAACTGGGAACCGACAAATAATATGTGGGATCAACGCTATAATTGTCTAATCAAATGTCTCGAAAATTTTCAAATATATCAGCAAGTAGAAGCACATCTGTACGCAAATATAAATCACTATATTCACCCAAAGTCTTGCAATTGAAACGCTCCCAAACTCTTTGTGCGTGATTATAATCATCATCGCTCACGTTCTCGTCCGTAATGCTATTATAAAAATCCTCCTTTTTCGGAAGTTTGGGTTCATCTAATCTGGCCCAAGAATCTGTATATTCATACGGATAAACACCTTTTCTCGTTACAAGTTCTAGATCATTTGTAAAAAATTTTTGTGTGTGAGAAAATCTATCTTTTGGAAGATTATTTGCAAGACGGGCTGAACTATCATTCATAAATCTGAAACTATCTAGAAATCTCAATTTAATCCCGCTTACGGTCTGTTTTGTAAAAGATATATATTTTTCGGAAGTATTTGGAATTACACCAATTTTTTCAGAATCAATACCTAGTTGACGAACAATAAAATGTGAATCATAATTTGAACTACCATGAATGAATATAGGTAAATAGCGTTGATTTTGTCTTTTTAAATTACAATCATTACATATTACATTTCTAAATTTACCAGTGAAATGACAATGATCTCTTACACGTGGATGTAATGCAGTAAAGTCTCTATTACAAGATTCACATTGTGTAGCCAGTTTTACTCTACGTTTTTCATCACGGCTAAGAGGGAGAAGAGGAAAATTATTTTCCTGTAATAAATCACCAATAAGATTTGCTATAGAAATTAAATAGTCCATAAATTTAGCGGCCGCATCCACACCTCTATACAAATATGGATCGCAAGGTAAATTGCGTGTAATTGATTCCGGAAGATTTTGCCAAACCAGGTACACACAAAAACTCATTGGTTCATGGTGACTATCCACTTTTGTAAACTGCGAATCAATTTTATTTACTATTTTCAATATACTTTCAAAATCGCAATAAGCCACAATAGGAATTCTAAAACTATGATGAAAATTTGAAAATTTCAAAACCGAATGTTCTTTTGGCATAACACACTTTACCGGTTTATTATAGCGACAATCTTTTTTATGTGTTTTTAATTTTTTACGCGAATCCTTACCCTGATAGCCGGCGAAACAACGTTTACAAAATATCATTTTCTCTTTATGTTTAGTAATCTGGCTACGCACCAATTTTGAAAAATTCTTAATATAACAATAATGATTAGAAATTAACAACAAGTCAAAATGGG
>JAGFPH010009806.1:30794-43407 GCA_018207615.1 Philaenus spumarius | reverse complement strand
ATTTATGCTGAGTCTCAGCTTGTTATCTTGAAAATGACCCGATCTAGGAGTCGATTTCGATTATCGATTTTAGGAGTACCGGACCCACGAACTAATTTCAATCTATTCCAGTTTCGTCAATTTTTGGAATATCAACACCAAATTTGTTTTACAAGTTGAGTACACCAGTATAAATATTCTTAGTAAGTATGAACGATTTTTTTCTTGTTATTTTTAAAAACGAGGTGCTTGAAAATAGTCTTCTGTTTTACCTATCTCGTTTTAACTATAACACTTTTGGATTCAACGACTCCATTTTTGACATTTTTGAACATATCGATTTAAAAATTGGTACAGAAGTTACAAATACAATTGTTTTTTGCTATACTTATTTTAAAAACTATATTTTCAAAAATGACTAATCTGCAGCTGATCAACTCAAGCGTTTTGATGAAAAATCTAGAAAGGTCTAAAATTATACTTTTTTAATTTACTTGTGCTTTTAAAAGTAAATAATGAAAAAGGTTTATACTCCTTGAACTTGTTTGAATATATATATTTAACTTGTAAAAAAACTTTCAGGTTTATATTTAGAAAATTTTCTAAACTGGAGGCGATTAAAATTAGTTCGTGCGTCAGGTACTCCTAAAATCGAGAAACCCATTTATGAGTCAAGTGGCTCTAGATCGGGTCATTTTCAAGATAACAAGCTGAGACTCAGCATAATTGTTTAAAATATATATTTTAACTCCTATGTCAAGTTTCAATTCGATATATTAAAATTCGGGCAATTTAGAATGACTTAACACTTCATATATGAATAAGATGATTTACCTGATTGTTTGGATCGGATGAAGGATAATAGCTAAGTTAAAAGGTAATGACAACAAAAGTCCATACAATATTGTAGTATTTACTGTGTTGGTATAGAATGCCGGGTTGAACAAACCAATTAGTACACATAACGTAACTGTTATCTTTCATCTGATTGTTTTGACAGTTACACCATCCAATAGGGAATCAAAAGGGCTACAAAAAAGGTGTCTTGACATTTTTCGTTAAAATGTACGGTTTTGGAGTAATTTAGGTTTGAAATTTTCAAACAGCCGCCATTTTAAAACGCATGATTAGATTTAATCGTTTATTTTTCTTGAGGTATATCATTATCAGGTGAAACTTCATGCCAAGTTTGAACTCAATCAGTCAAACCGTTCTCTAGATATGAATTATTTTGTACAAAAAACAAAATGGCGGATATCTAGGAAACTAAGCGTTTTAAGACCTATGTTTATTGGAAGTTTTGTTCTTGTTTTGACCAAAGGAACAATTTGTGGAAGTCTGGAAACATAATTTGGGAACACCCTGTATATTTACCGGTTAAACCAGCGTATACAGTAAAATTAAAACACAGACGATCCTGTCAAAGTGTTGATCTTTTGATCCAAATCAGTTGTTTTATTTATCATTGTAGCGTGTCAAGTCCGTAATTTTTGCAGTTTTTTTCAATTTTTAAACAGGAACCCTAAGTATTTCCGAGATAAAAAGTAGCCTAGACTAATCTCTGAAAAGTCCTCTGCATGCAAATTAAAGTTTCGTCAAAATTGGTTCAGCTATTCCGGAGATTAGCCCGGAAAAACAAACGGACAAACAGACAGACAAATAATAAAAAATGTGAGTTTAGGTTTAGGTAATAGCCCAGTCGGTATAGGTTTCAACTACCAGTAATTTGCAATACGGCTGATTTAGGGGCCAGTCGGTAGGGCTAAATTTAGAACAAAAGTTCCAGTAATTTACAATACGGATGATTTTTTTTATAAGTACCTTAAAGTATGAAGATGAACATAAAAAAAAGTTTACCAGTCTACCAATTTCCCAAAGTCGAAAAAAAAATGTAAAAAATCGACTTTGGGAAATCGATCGGAAATTTTGAGTGTCCCCTAAAAATGGGGGATTTTTGGGGCAACTCAAAATTTTAAAACGGGAAGTATGGTCACGTGATACCTCATTTTAAAGGTCTATTTAGGACTAGGAAAGTGGCATAAAGAAAATAAAAATCTGACCACCCAAAACAAAATGGCGGCCATAAACGTGTTGAAATAAATCGACATAAAGTTGCTAATACCTCGAAAAGGAAGAGTTTTTAGAAAAAATTTCAAGAGACAAAAAATGTTTATTTCAAAGGGCTCGACCTAAAAAATTGTTTCCAAATCGATTTTGTAAATTTTATTTTTACTCCATCAGAAAATTTTATAAAAAATTAAATTTACGAAATCGATTTGGAAGCAATTTGTTTGGTCAAGCACTTTTAAATAAACATTGTTTGTCTCTTGAAATTTTTACTAAAAACTTTTCCTTTTCGAGATATTAGCTTCTTTATGTCGATTTATTTCGACACGTTTAGGGCCGCCATTTTGTTTTGGGTGGTCCGATTTTTATTTTCTTTATGTCATTTTCCTAGTCTTAAATAGACCTTTAAAATGAGGTATCAAATGACCATACTTCCCATTTAAAAATTTTGAGTTACCCCCAAAATCTTTAGGGGACACTCAAAATTTCCGATTGCTTCAAAAGATACTTTGAGTTAATTTAGTATCGTTCCCCAAAGGAAATTTGTTTGTTTGAACAAATACAAAAGTTAACGGGGGAAGAGTGACTTTATAACCACCCTGTGTACTCAGCATGCCTTATTGAAGAAAATAATATTTAAAATTTCAATTGTTTGACATTCATGTAGCACAATAATCACTATAGAAATACGACTGTTTACATTCCAAGATATAAAACGTATTCACGATCTTATGATGAATCCAAAAATACATCACACTGGTACATTGCTGTTAGCAAGTGCAACACAAAAACTAACCGTATACTAGGCCAACGACCCAGCGACACTACCAATTTCACTGATTGAATCGTTATCTTTATTTCTAGTACCAGTAGAGTTGCTTAGTTCGATAATTTTATAAAGTAACAATATTTAAAAATTAAAATAACTGCGCAAATAACATACAATATCAATAAAACAATTTCTCACTCTACAGCAATTATTTGTTCCTAGTTTGACAGTAAACAAATAAAAAATAAACGAATATGACGTTGAAAAGACAGCTGACTTTACAACGCTTCCAGCACTTGATTTCGTCGAATATCAATTCAAAACTGTGACAGATCGATATATTTAACTTTTCTTGTTATCTATATTACAAAGAGGTAAAATTTGTTTGTTTGTATGTAGGGGGGGGGGGTAATCTCTGGAACTAATGAACCGATTGAAACATTTTTATTTCTTATAAAAAGCTACGCTATCATATAGAATTTTTAATTTTTTTTTTTAGAATTTTTGTGTTGCCTTGGACTGTTAATTATATCGTTATAATTACCTTGTATTAGTTGTCTTCAGTCCTTAGTTGCAGATTATAGCTACAGCGCTGTTTCGCTGAACACTGTCGGCTTCGTCAGGCTTTTACTAACACTAACACATATACGAACACATTACACTAACACACACAAAATCGGAGTACAACTTGTCGTAAGAATTTAATAAAAATGTTTGTGGCCACATTATTTCGTCGTTCATGTCCAGCTGAACTTATTTATAATAATTATACTTATTGGACTTATTTATACTTATTATAACGCTACGCTATCCTTGAGTAACATAGGCTAGAATTAATTTTGATAAAAACATTTTTTATTTCAATATTTGTAAATTAGTAAAAAAAAGATGGGTCTGCGTCGGACCAGACGGTGGAAGTTATTTTTACTTCTTTGGCCATTCGTATACGTTCCTATAATTTTTGAAAAAAAAAAACACTTCCCAGCCGAGGATCGAACCGGGGATTCTAGCGTGGAAGTCGAGTGCGTTAACCACTCACCCAACGAGGCTCTTGAGGTATCTGTTGTAGAGAAGACGTATAAAAAGGCATTTTCCGGATTTTACTCATAACGCGTGACGCGGTTTCTCGACCGACGCCCAGTCCCGATTACAACGGGCAAAACATAAATTATGTGTGTACGTTACCATTAAAATAAATTAAACATCATTTTAGGTTAGTCCTAGATTGACGAACAAACACATATTTCTTGAATGTATTTACATTCGTTACAATAGCAACCAATTGAATAAAATAACAGGTTAAACAGTTGATTCGGATGTCCAGCTTAGTACGAAATAATGTTTTAAGTTAGGCAAAGTCTGAACAAACTCGTGTTTCAACAAACACGAACCAATAAAAGCTTGCGTTAAGGAATTTAAAAGTAAGAAACCACTACGTTACGTTCTAATTAAAAATAAATAAGACGTATTAGAATTTAATATTAGGCCTATTCGTTGAAAATATACGGTAATTGATAGTGAGCAACCAATATTAAGGGTGTGCTCAAGTAAACGAGAAAGCAACCGGAAACGCAACCGCTTCTCACTGTATCCCTATCTAAACAGTGCAATTTCTTGCAGCTGAACGCTTTGACATTGCCTCATTTCAAACCATTTTAAAAGTCTATCTTTTGTAATTCAGTGTTGAAAAAAAATGAATATTCTTTATAAAATTTCGGATCCGGCTTGCAAATTATTTTTCATTATACATTTTTTATTGTGTTAGGAAAAAAATTCAAACTTTGTACTTACTAAATGTCAGTTACTTGACAAATGAAAGAAATTTAAAAAAGTGTAAATTGCAAGACGGATGCATATTGTGACTGTGCTTAAAATGAGACCTTGCAAACAATGTTATGATAAAAAGTAAACGAACTAAATGGTTTGAAATGTATCTCTTATGGGATACAAATCCAAGATGGCCGCCACTACAGTAGACCCTTAACAGCTGATTTCAAAATATGAACAATTATTTGTATTTCTAACTTGTTAATTAGGTTTGTGTTTAAGTGTAGTCCTAAGCCTTACTGGGTTCTTTTAACCTCCATTCATTATAACTGCTATAATGGAGGTTAAAAGAATACGAAATAATTTTATTTGGAAATTCAACATTATGTACCGTCTTAATTTCGAGGTTATTATTAATCCTACACCTTTATTATAAATAAAACGTAACATATGTTTTTAGACGGTTCCATCGGGGGTTGAAGTGCGGAGCACGCACGGGTCTCCACTAGTACCATTGTATTTGGATAACCTAATAGAACTCCGATCCAATGCAATATTTTGTTCCACTGGAAATTCGACTTTTTTGGCGCTATCTATTGGGGAAACGATGGAAGCTGTTTGAAAGACCAATGCTACCAATTATTTCTCCCTAGCGCTACCTCGCGGCGCGATCATGTACTATTTTCGCGACAACCTTTTTTCCGGCACACAGCCCCCGTATGGATGCAAGATCTATTTATTATTCATGATCTATGCTAGTACTAAAATAAAATACAATGCATGCCGAAAACTTAGACTTGGTGATATCACACCGGCTGTGGTACTGTAATAGTAGTACAGCCGGTTAAAATAGGTCGTGACCTTAGCGCAGAAAAACACGTAAATGGATCGCGTTCGCGGCCTTTAGCACTCGGAGTGTTAAAAGCATAAAAAAATGTCTGTTTTTAAAGGATTTATAATAACATTAATTAATTCGTACGAATAAATTTAGTCGATTTAACTGTTAAGTTGTGTTTTGAAGTTAGGCCTACGTTTATTTAACATTCGGTAGTGTACTTATGATTATGAAGAACATATAAAAGCAGTTATCTTTTACTATTTCAATGTCAAGCGTAACACTTAAAAACTTTTCAAATGCAAATTCAATCTTTCAGCATAGCCTGCTCAAATAGGCTAAAATCTGTAACATACAATAAAAATAAAAATGAACTTTATAATACAAATTGTTAGTAGACATATTTTAACAATACGTGTAATACAAAAATATTGTATTATTTTTTATTATGCAAGCAAAAGCAAACAGACTATTGTATACTATGACACTTTCACGAATAATTCGTGAATAATAAAAAAATTATATTTTTAATGATTACTTTTCAAATTTGTTTTATTTTTTCAATTAATTTTTTATAAACTAGCTGGTACCTGCTGCTTCGCTGGCAGATGTGATTGAATAAATAAAAGGACTATCGTGTAAATATTGTGCCTTACCATTGCACGCAATTAAAAATAATTCGACCACGCAGCTGAAACGCTGACGTGAGTTGAGCAAATTTCAAAAATTAAGTTTATAGGCCTATGTTTTAGGGTTTCAACCAACAATTTGGGAAACAGCTGTCTGTGTGTACGCAATATATTAGTAGAATTTGTTTGCGCCTAGTGGCTTCGCGAGTTTGCACTTGGCTTCGAACCGGGTACAGTACGATTTTTTTAACCGTGCCCTCGGCCACAATTGTACTAACCTGAATGATAACGTTAGAAATCGCTCTGTCTACTTTGGTTTAATCCACGAAAACTGAGCCGAGTGGTGTGAAACAGCGAAAACCGAGCTTCAATAACACTGCCATTTAGTACACTTAGCAGCGATGTAAAATTATGAAACTTTCACGGATACGCAGATAAGAACCAGACGATTCGTATGATGTAAAAGAAAATCAATTACAAAACCTATTTCATATTTTAAAAATCAATATTACAACAATGTAATATAATAATGACATGAAATTTTCACACCGCTGGAAAATTTTTTATTTGTTGGTCAGAGACAAAGTGTTCGCGAGAAAGTTTTAGATAAAGGTCCAAATTAAATATTTTATTTGAAACATTTTTTCGTTTGACTTACGGTTTGCTCGGTACAGCGGTATAATGTGTGCGTTTCAATTAAAACTACACCTGGCCGGACCGTGCCGCCATGCCGTGCTTCCGTTGACCGAGTTCATCCTCATTTTATAATCGTTTTAAAATATTGTATATTATACATATCATATTATCAAGAGACAAGTAGTCTATGAGTCATTCAAGTAGTTTTTATTTCAATAATTTTATTCGAATAATTAATCAATCATTTTTGTTTATTCGAAGTTTGTGGAAATGCCTTTACAATCCCTCCCCGCTACACCGCTAGCCCACCACGCTCTAGCCGAGCCGAGGGCACGGTTAAAAAAATCGTACTGTACTTTTATGGTATTTTACGTTTTCATCGATTTTGGGGGAACCAAGCGAGCTATAAGGTCGCGTAAAAAAACAAAATGTGCAGAATAACATGCTAAATTTTTATTTTTAGAAAAAACTTTAAAAAAATTTCATTCTCGTAGTAAAAATCTCAAAAAATAGTTACTTCCGCTCAAAAAACGTACTTACAGTTGCTGGATTTTTTTGGCTAACGAACTCGTCCGAGCGACATAGACAACCAACATGTGTACCAAATTTGGACCAAATCGGATTTAAAATGCGGCCGCTAGAGTTCGAACACATTTATACATACATATAATATATATGATTTTTAATGACACCCCAAAACGTGTTCTGGGGACCATGATCGGTGCTCATTTGCTACTCCCGACCTTGGGGCTTACCATAAGGGCCACTGCAATAGCTCATTTTTCCTATGGAAAGAAGATTTTAGATCCCAGTACCAATATATGAATAGTGTTGTTTCTTCAATGCCTATACCGATTTACTGATTAGGCTCTACTTTTCCGTTGTATACTTGAATTTACTATTAATATTTTTTTACAAGATAGCATAGGCCTATTTCTTAAACTGCTTGATATATTTTTATTCGTAGGCTGTTCAAATAGTAAGTTTTTACTAAACATACCTTAGGCCTATCCTTCATCATTGTGTAGGTCCTATAATACAAATTCTAACTTTCAACATTGTTAGTAGATACACAGGGTGGTTATAAAGTCACACCCCTCCCCCTTAACTTTTGTGTTTGTTAAAGCAGACAAATATCCTTTGGGGAACGATACTAACTTAACCCAAAGTATCGTTTGAAGCAATCGGAAATTCTGAGTGTCCCCTAAAAATGGGTGATTTTGAGGGCAACTCAAAATTTTTAAATTTGAAGTATGGTCACGTGATACCTCATTTGAAAGGTCTATTTAGAACTAGGAAAATTACATAAAGAAAATAAAAATCGCACCACCCAAAACAAAATGGCGGGCCTAAACGTGTTGAAATAAATCGACATAAAGTTGCTAATATCTCGAAAAGGAAGAGTTTTTTTGAAAAAATTTCAATAGACAAAAAATGTGTATTTCAAAGTGCTTAATCTACAAAATTGCTTCCAAATCGATTTCGTAAATTTTATTTTTTACCAAATTTTCTAAGATGGGGTCATTTTCAAGATAACAAGCTGAGACTCAGCATAAATGTTTAAAATATATATTTTAACCCCTATGCAAGTTTCAATTCGATATATTAAAATTCGGCCGATTTAGAATGAGAAAACGCTTCATATATGAATAAGAAGTCCCCTTTTAGTGATTTCCCCTGCTGCAAAATACATACCTGCATTATAGAATTTTTTCCAGACAAACCATTGCTCGGACGAAATAAATACACATGACCTTTTTTGTTGAAAAATACCTCCCCTACACGGTGGTATTTTTTATTTTCCTCTATCTTCATCCCAGCTCGAAATATAAAAGATAATCGAAAAAAAAATGATAATCGATTTTTTTTCGACTTTGGGAAATCGATAGACTGGTAAACTTTTTTTTATGTTAATCTACATACTTTAATGTACTTATAAAAAAAAATCAGCCGTATTGCAAATTACTGGAACTTTTGGTCTAAATTTACCTCTACCGACTGGCCTAATATGGTAGAGCAGTATTTCTAACTAGTCAAATAGGCCTGGTAAAGAATAACGTTGGCATAGTTTTAATAGTGATAGCAGATAGGTGTTTGAATTATGATATAGTTAGCCTTTTTAGCGAATTTCCATAGGAAAAATGAGCTATTGCAGTGGCCCTTACGGTAAGATGCAAGGTCGGGAGTAGCAAAAGAGCACCGATCATGGTCCCCAGAACACGTTTTGGGGTGTCATTAAAAATCATTGACCAAGCGAAGCGAAATCTCCGTTTTAACTCGACTGTTCGGCATTTCGTCTGTGTGTCTGTCACACGATTACGGCCAAACGCCTTGACCGATTTTGATGATTTTTTGCATGAATGTTCCTAATTCCTAGGCCGAGCCATGTATATATAAGGTTTTTTCCAGTTTTCATTTTTAACCCCTTAAATAAAATAAACATGGCGGCCGCACCGTTTCCCTCAGTGTAAGTTTTTTGTCCAAAGCCAGTTTGTGGCTTAACCGTAAGTCGAATTTAAAAACTAATAGCATTTTGCGGGTGGAAAATTTGATTGTCAACAAAATTGTATTCTTGATTTTTTTCCGTATCTCTAACGGTAAGCTCACAAAATGGCAGTAAACTTCAAATTTGTTAAAAATCGTCCAAGTTTTTGTATTTCAACCATGTTTTTATACGTTTGTTCTAAACCAATTCAAAAGTGTTCCATAGCTTTTTTTTTACAAAAAGGTTTAAAGAATTCATATATGCCAGAAAAAAATTATTGAAGTAAAATTAACAAAGTTATTAGCTCAAGAAACAAGCATGTTCAGTAACGAAGTTCAACTTTAGGCCTACATAAAAAGTAGTAAAAATTATTGTAATTTTTTCATAAATGTAAAAAAGTTTCCTAATTTAGTTATAGATAGAATTGTATAAAAATATTAATCAATTTCAAATTTCTTATTTTGAAAACACCAGTTTTTATGTTCCTACTACAAGACTGCTAACAAAACTAGGCCTGTTTTGAATAGTAATTTAGGTATATATCCTTTAACCAAAAATGGCATATAATAATAAGAAAGTGTAGAGGATAAATCAAAGAATTAAACTGTATACTTGTAAATTATCATTGTAAATTTCATAAAAGTATTTGACTTGGCTTTACTTGAATTACAAAATGAGATGAATCCTCGCGGCGATAAAGGGCATACAAAAAATGTCCGTTGGACACCGTGGGAAGTGTTGAGATCACTATCACGACGTTTTAACATCGTTTTTTTTCATTATTTCTCATATTGGAATATGATATGGAAGTTGTGGAACTGTAAATACATTGTTAAGTTTTAGTTATTTAAGTATGTAAATATTTAATTAATTGAATGTTGTCCCTCTATAACGCGATATTTTTAGCTATCCTACGAATTATTAACCTAAATAAAACACAATGCCTCTAAAAGAAACTCTTTAGCAGTTAAAGCTCAAGAAAAGAAAAAAAACGAGAAATAGAAATCCCGGAATCGCTAGAATTGCAAAATAATGTTTCACTGGCTAAACCTTGTGTTTACTTCCTTACTGGCACACTATTTTTAACCTAAGCTCAAAACCACATTTGTTATTTCAACGAGCGAGGTCTACTGTTCACAGAACTACTAGTATATGTATATATTTATGTATGTAGGCCTATATGAGCGCACTCTAGCGGCCGCATTTTAAGTCCGATTTGGTTCAAATTTGGTGCACATGTTGGTTGTCTACGTCGCTCAGACGAGTTCGTTAGCCAAAAAAATCCAACAACCGGAAGTACGTTTTTTGACCGGAAGTAACTATTTTTAACATTTTTCCTAAGAGAATTAATTTGTTTTTGAGTTTTTTCTACAAATATAAATGTAGGACGTTTTTCTGCACGTTTTGTTATTTTACGCGACCTTATAGCTCGCTTTGTTCCCCCAAAATCGATCAAAACGTAAAATACCATAGAAGTACCCGGTTCAAAGCCATGCGGTGGGTTCTTCCGTGGGGTTGGCGTGCAAAGCACGCAATGCTCTGTGTATTGAAGATACTCCCAATATTATGCGGAATAGCGTGCGAACCATTTGCGAACTATTCAGCACCGTCGTGAATAGGCCTATTTCCCAAATTGTTGGTTAAAACCCTGAAACATAGGCCTATAAACTTAATTTTGGAAATTTGCTCAACTCACGTCAGCGGTTCAGCTGCGTGGTCGAATTATTATTTGTTTGTGTTTGCTATTACCTGACCTAAAAAATTGTTGGTTGTGAAGAACAATTACCCGCTTCTAAATATCAATTTAGTTGCTATGGTAATAAGTCTCAACACTTTCAAGAAACGTGTGTTGGTTAAGTGTAGCCTAACCTAAAATTGTGTTTAGCGTTTGACCCGAACCAGCTGTTTTATTTATAATCACATGTCTACGTACGTATAATAAACTCAATATTTGTATTTCGAAAAATTTATTTTGGACATGAAAAAAACATGAATTTTCTAAGCCAAGATATTTTAAATTTGTTTAATTATATTACTTAAAAAAACAAATTAGGAAAAATAGGCTTATGGTCATAAACAGTTTTAACATTTCTAAACGCAATACATATTTTGAATAATAAATTTTAAAAATGTATACTTAAATTAAATATGCATATACTTAAAGATTTATAAATAAATTTACTTTATGTTGAAAAAAATGCTAAAAAGAAGAACGATTCCTCGCGGTCATGGCCGTTAGCAAAACCTCTATACTCTGTCTAGTTCAGGTTGGCCGATGGACCCGGGACTACCTGAGGCCACCCCTATAATCCCTCGCCTCTGTCCGCTGCTTAGGCGATGAGTCACCTACTAGCTGTGTTTATAGCAATGGTACACTTTCTTAACAGAATAATAATTTAACAATTATAACAGAAAAAGTTATATACACAATATGCTATATACAATTCAACATAATACTATACAATACAAATCCTACATAACAATAAACATACAATACTATACATACTATACAATAGTTTATTAACTATTAAACCTACAGCGGTCTGAAATAATTGCTTCTGATCGGTTCACTTGCAGGATATCTTCTTAAAAATGGATTCTTGTGTTCCCTCTGCAAGGGAACACAACAACTGATAGTCATTGTCACAAATCACAATCAGATTAAATGTTCTAATAATACCTAGGTCGAGTTTGGTATCATTTTTCATAACTTTTTTAGTAGATTTCAAATATACTTTTAAAAATGTTAAATTATTATTCTGTTAAGAAAGTGTACCATTGTATAAACACAGCCAGTAGGTGACTCATCGCCTAGGCAGCGGACAGAGGCGAGGGATTATAGGGGTGGCCACAGGTAGTCCCGGGTCCATCGGCCAACCTGAACTAGACAGAGTATAATTCTGTCCACAATTTTTTTTCAATTTTTAAATAGGAATCGTAAATTTTCCGGGATAAAAAGCAGTCACTGAAAAGTGCCCTAAGCGCAAATTCAAGTTTCCTTATAATTGGTTCAGAAAAGCGAGTCTTTCCGCTGCGAGGGCAAAGAAACAACGCGTGATCCGGGGCTGGAGGCTGATATTTTGCGCACACATTTCATACTACAATACCAGTCTGCATTACCAGATTTATTGTGCTATGCCATTTTCAACCTTAAACTATACTAATACTATTATATAAAAGCGAAATACCACTGACTCACTGACTCACTCATCACTATTTCTCAAAAACTACCGAACGGATTGAAATTAAATTTGGTATGTAGCTTCCTCTAGGGCCATAGGTGCTTACTAAGAAAGGGTTTGAAAAAATTCGAAATTTTAGGGGGGTTTGAGGGGATCAAAGTTGTTAAATCACGATTTCTTCAAAACTACCGAACGGATTGGAATGGAACTTGGTATGTAGCTCCCTCTAGGGCCATAGGTGCTCACTAAGAAAGGGTTTGAAAA
>JAGFPH010009805.1:23807-36329 GCA_018207615.1 Philaenus spumarius | reverse complement strand
CCCCCCCAAAACCTCCCTAAAATTTCGAATTTTTTCAAACCCTTTCTTAGTGAGCACCTATGGCCCTAGAGGAAGCTACATGCCAAATTTCATTCCAATCCGTTAGGTAGTTTTTGAGAAATCATGATGAGTGAGTCAGTGGGTTTTGGCTTTTATATATATAGATAACATTTTTATGCCACCCGAAAACGTGTTCTGGGGACCATGATCGGTGCTCACTCACAACCTTCACTCTCACCATAAGAGTCATTACTACAGCTCATATCTCCTATGGAAATTCACTAATAACACCACGCACTTAGCTGGAGGTTTTTAAATCCCTAAAACTGCAGTTAGTATTACGGTTGATTTGTCTATTTCCTCAGTTAAAATATTTCAAAACATTTTGTAGTAGGTATATTTTGTACTGTGTTTATATTGTCTGCCAAACTCTAGTCTGTGACTAAAGTAGCTTATCTGCAAGACTTGACGCTGGATGCAATTAATGGCGAAGTAATGCAACCTGTCATGTGCTTTGCATTTCTCATTTCCTAGCAAAGAAACCTCCACAGAGATGCAGAAAACATTATAGCCTCGGTATCGCTATAAGTAGCGTTTGAGTAGGGTTTGCTCCCTTGACAGCGAAGCAATTTTACAGCTGAACGTTTTTAGTATGGAAACGACTTTATATCTCCTTTTCACTTCATAAAAACACGCGGTACATAATTGCAAACATCTTGGAATCGGTTTTTTACAGGGTGAACCAAAAGTTTACTTTAAATTGAATAAACAAATTTCCAAAAATGTATACACAATTTATTGTTCGTTATTTTAAAATAACATTACTCTGCGTTTCACCTTGTTATTAAACATAGAAAGTTTTTCTTTTTGTTCAAATTTTATTCTATAATGCGTCACAGTAGTAGTCTTTCACGACCGTTCTGACCACCTACTTATCAATGCAAACACTACCTATAACCATTGAAGAAACAACACTATCCAGTAGGGATAGATCGGGTGACCAAGTGAGCCACTTTGGCACCACGCCGACCTATCCGTCTTCCAGGAATCTGCTGATTTAAGAAATTTCAAACATGCAAAACATAGTGTTAGTTACGTAATTAAAATCGTGTTAACAAAGGATATTTAAAATTTGAATGGCCACCATTTTCGATAGGGTTAAGATAGAGACCTCTAATTTGTGCCATTCTTCTTCATTTATTAAATCCCTTTAAAATGAGGTATCACTTGATGGGGGTTTGTATTTAAGATTTTTTTATTACCCTCTCAACCCCCCATTTTTGGGTAATTGGTGAAATGGACGGTTACACCAAAATGAATCTCCCTGTGCCATATAGAGATTCCTCGAAGCTCATTTAGTTATTTCTACTTGCTCCAAAGTTAAGGGGGGAGGGGTACTTTTTGGACACCCTGTATTTTTAAGGACACCACAACGTGTTCTGAGGACCATGACCGGTGCACATGGACCACTCCCTATATTAGCTCTCACCGTAAGAGTCACTGCAATAGATCGTATTTCCTACGGAAATTCGATAACAACGATTCGATTCATACATTTTATGATTAGCTGAAAGAGCACCCGTCATATAGCATGTTACTTTTAAGATTGAATGTATAAATTAAGTCTCAATGTGACGAACTCTATATACATGAGCTAAAGTACCAAAAAAATTTCAGTTATGCAAAGCAGACCTGCTAACCTATGAGTACTAAATAATTGAAGCCCGTTACAGGAAATTATATTCAAATTAAATCAACCTTGTATTTTTCAAATTAAACTCCAATTGACGCTGTCTGAAAAACCAACACAAAAACCAATAGTTTAGAAATTTTCAATCCTATTTAAATTATTTGTCATCTCTTTTCTAACTAATCAAATTCGTGGAAATGGTGATCAATTAAGTTCACGGCGGATGTAAATACTTTGGTGGAAATTAAAAAACAATTTAAACTGTTTACATTTTGTCGTCATGGTTAGATTGTTTATATTGCGACAAAACGTTCGGATAAAGCTCACTTTTAATTGGTTTTATCGCACTTTCGAAATTAAACAATTTAGTTTACAATTCAATATTTGGACCCTAAATTGTTACTGGAATTGTTTAATGGTAGGTTAGAGGTTAATGGATGTTCTAGAAACGAAATTAAAGAGTTGACAAAAGATAAATTTTGAACGGAAGGTTCGACTATTTAATTGTTGTTCCAGAAACAGTTCTTTAGTCCGATAAAGAGCTTCCTAAGGGGGTCGGTTATTGATCTTTCATCCGAAAGTTAACAACTCGAACTTGTTAATGCTGCAAAAAGCCTGACTGAGGCCTAACGAAGTTCGGGTCGAATATAATCCCGTCCTGTAGAGCATTTCTTGTGTACACATTCAGCATTGTTGGAGAGTACATAAGACAGTTTTAGGTGTATTAAGCACCTAAAGAAAAACACAGCACTGTTATAAGGTATGTAATTTAAAACTCTACCACTGGTATACGTAAAGCCTCAACCGGTAGTTGAGTAGTTCACTTCGCTCGCAGTTGGAAAACTCGCTAAAGGCTCTCCCTAATCTTTGACTAGTTTGTAGCTAGGTGACCGAGCATGCTCAGTGTTTTTAACATCTGGATTGCTTCTGTAATGTATCTATTCAAATAATTATTGACTTTAAAGGTGGTATAAAAATAAATTGTATCTATTCCCCTTCTAAGCGACTTGAAAGTTGGTATAAAAAGAAGTTCCGAATTTAAATTTTATGCGCATTTGTCAGAGTTTCTGTGCATTTTTGCAGACATAAGACCTAGCGCATTCGATTCCTGACGACAAAAAACTTTAGATTCCATTTTTAGCTCACGGATTAGTGACTAATCCAACTTGGATTAGTTGACGTATTATAAAAGTTTGACAAAAAACTCCTATCTGCAAATGTTCATCAAAATCGTTAGAGCCGTTAGCAGATTTCACTTCAAAGAACTTAATTATTTCCATAATATAATTGAAAAGGTATATAATCATTCAGCACTCTCAAATTGTTTGCCGACCGATTGTTTTCATCGGTCGGTTTTTGGCCGGTCGTTCAAAACCGGTCAGTGTGAAAGGAGCCTTAGATCTGGTATCAGAGAAAACATTGCAAGTCAAATAAACCGTACCATTAACTAGCACATACTTTCTCACAGACATATTTAAATTATTAAACAGATTCACTGTGACTTCATAATTGTAGGTGGGGTAGGAGAGGTGATTTATTAAAGTAGGAGATTAACTAATAAATATTATTATTTAATCTAGAGAGAATACTATTCAACCAATTTCGAACAAATTTAGTTCGAAGATATGCTTTAAACTAGAATACAAAACTTCAGAAAACGTTAAAAAATCTATACATTTTCAATGAGGGGAAACGTCAGCAAGAGCATAATATACTCGATTTTGACAAGGTCTATCGAATCTGATACATGATTCGGTCCGACTATCGGTTGTACGTCGCAAGTACCCGACGGTTCATTAAATGTTGTTCAACGAATTGGAAATAGTCCTAAAAGCAAATAGTCGTACTGAGGGAAAACAAGATCGTCTTACCCTTCTAAGTCGGATTGAAAATGATTCCGGTTGTCTAAAGGTCTGACTACTTTTACAGGATCGTTGGTTTTAAGTAGGAACTGCTGGCAAACACCAGAGCGTGTCACACACATAAATCCACCACGTTTTAATAAAGCACCCACATATAAAAATAATTCGACCACGCAGCTGAACCGCTGACGTGAGTTGAGCAAATTTCCAAAATTAAGTTTATAGGCTTATGTTTTAGGGCTTCAATCAACAATTTGGAAAATAGGTCTATCCACGACGGTGCTGAATAGCTTCAAAATGGTTCGCACGCCATTCCGCATATTGGGATTACCTTCAACACACAATGCATTGCGTGCTTCGCAAGCCATTCCACATATTGTGATTATCTTCAATACACAAAGTATTGCGTGCTTCGCACGAAAAACACCACGGCAGAATCCACCACAAGGCTTTGAACCGGGTACTTCTATGGTGTTTACGTTTTGATTGATTTTTGGGGAACCAAGCGAGCTATAAGGTCGCGTAAAAAAAGAAAATGTGCAGAATAATATCCTTTTATATTTGTAGAAAAAAATTCAAAAACAATTTAATTCTCGTAGGAAAAACCTAAAAAAATAGTTACTTCCAGTCAAAAACGTGCTTCCGATTGTTGGATTCTTTTGGTTAACGAACTCGTCCGAGCGACGTAGACAAATAACATGTGCACTAAATTTGAACCACATCGGACTTAAAATGCTGCCGCTAGAGTACGAACACATAAATATATGATTTTTAATGACACCCAAAAACGAGTTCTGGGGATCATGATCGATGCTCATTTGCTACTCCCGACCTTGGGTCTTACCATAAGGACCAGTGCAATAGCTCATTTTTCCTTTCCCTATGGAAATTCGCTAATAATGCAACGCTTGTTTGATTTTATTAATGGTAACTGTCCCATAACGAGACTTGTCCTCAAGGTAGTCAATTACAATGGAATGAGGAAACAAACCATTAATAACACTTTTATTTGTTTTTCTTTTCAAGGATATCATGCAAAGTAGTTAAGCAACAATGCTCGTAAAGTAAACATGCATAATAACCAAATGCCAATAAAAACTAAGAATAAAAATAAATCACAGCGCAAATATTTAACTACTATAAAGTTGATAAACTAGTAAAGGTATTTAAACAAAATCTTACAATTTATGGTTATAATACAACTTTACTCAAGTACTATGTATCAACAGTAAAAACTGTATAGAAAAATAAAAACACAGACCAGGCAGAAAACTTGCTTTATTTTTAGTACAGATTTTTCTTAAGATGTAGCGAAGGTTTGACCTTTTCATTTTTAAATTGATTGGAAAAAATGTTTTTCCTGCTTACGTTTCGGAACCTATTAGAGATAACCACCTGGAAAATATTAAATGGAAATATAGATTTTCTCTACAAAGGCATGTCACATCATATGATTCTTAAAAACAGGATTAAAAGGAAAAGTGTTATGAAAAAGGCTTACAAGCTAAAAAACCAGAAACTTTGTAAATAAACTAGGTACATTAAAAGATTATTATTCCAAATGTAATTTGTATACATTAAAAAAGTATTATAAGTAATAATAATTATTCACTTTACTGCTTGTTTAAATGTAGTAAAAAGTGGCATTCAAAGCTAAAAATTATTTGGTTTTGCTTTGAAAAAGGATGCCACCTAAACACTTTTAAGTTTGCTGAAAATACCTGTTGTCCTGCTTACACCTAGGAACCTATTAGAGATAACAACCTGTAAAAATAAAATAAAAATATAGATTTTTCCCTATAAAGACATGTCACATACATATCATTTTTTAAATACGTTTAATAGCTATGTGTTTTGAAAAAGGCTTGCAAGCAATAACCCCAAAATTAAATTTTGTAAATAAAATAGACACTTTAAAACATTATTACAAATGCAATTGTATACATTACACAAATATTATTAGTAATAATAATACTAATCACTTTACTGCTTCTTTTAATGTAGGTAAAAGTGTTATTTGAAGCTAAAAATTATTTGCTTTTGCTTTGAAAAAGGATTCTACCTAAACAATTTTAAGTTTGCTGAAAATACCTGTTTGTCCTGCTGACACCTTGGAACCTATTAGAGATAACAACCTGTAAAAATAAAATCAAAATATAGATTATTCTCTATAAAGACATGTTACATACATATCAACTTTAAAATACGTTTAACAGCTGTGTGTTTTGAAAAAGGCTTGCAAGCTAAAAGCAAGGTTTATCTTTACAAAACGATGTCCCCTTAACATTTTGAAGTTTGCTGAAAATACCTGCTTCCATCTCGGAACCCATTAGAAATAAAAACGTGAAAAAAGTAAATGAAAATATATATTTTCTCTACAAAGGAGGCATTCAATATATACATATAATGTTTTATTGTTTTATTTTTACTACAGATTTTTCTTAAAATGTTGAGAAGGTTACATTTTAAAATTGTTGAAATCCCTCTTTTTACTGCTTACATCTCGGAAGCTATTAGAATCAACAACGTGGGAAAAAATAAACGAAAATACAGATTTGTCTCTTTAAAGTCATGCAACATATATATAATTTTAAAAACACGTTCATAGCTATAGTTTCCCCTTAACATTTTTAAGTTTGTTGAAAATACCTGTTTGTCCTGCTTACACCCTGAAACCTATTAGAGATAACAACCTGTAAAAATATAATGAAAATATAGATTATTCTCTATAAAGACATGTCACATACATATCATCTTTAAAGTACGTTTAACAGCTGTGTGTTTTGAAAAAGGCTTGTAAGCTAAAACCCCGAAATTTAATTGTGTAAATAAAATAGACACTTTAAAACATTATTGCAAATGCAATTGTATACATTAAACAAATATTATAAGTAATAATAGTAATAATCACTTTACTACATCTTTTAATGTTGTGAAAAGTGATTTGAAACCAAAAATGCAAGGATTGTCTATAGAAACGATGTCCCCTTAACACTTTTAAGTTTGCTGAACATACCTGCTTCCAACTCGGAACCTATTAGAAATAACAACGTGGAAAAAAGTAAATGAAAATATAGACTTTTCTCTACAAAGGCATTCAATATATAAATGATGTTTTATTACAGATTTTTCTTAAAATTTTTAGAAGGGTTGACCCTTACATTTTAAAATTGTTGAAATACCTGTTTGTCCTGCTTACATTTTGGAAGCTATTAGAAACAACAACGTGTAAAAAAATCAAATGAAAATATAGACTTTTCTCTTTAAAGACATGCAGCATATATATAATTTTAAAAATACATTCATAGCTATAGTGTCCCCTTAACATTTTTAAGTTTGTTGAAAATACCTGTCTGTCCCGCTTACATCTTGGAACCTATTAGATGTAATAACCTGGAAAATTAAAGACAAATTAAATGAAAATACAGATATTTGTTTTTAAATACATGCCACATGCATATAATTTTAAAAACCAAGTGTCATAGCTATAGTGTTTTAAAAAAATGCTTGCAAGCTAAAAACCCGAATCTTAATTGTTTTAATAAACTAGACACGTCAAAAGATTATTGTTACAAATATAACTAAAGACATGAAACAAATATTATAAGTAATAATAATACTAATCAATATACTTCTTCTTTTAATATTGTGAAAAGTGACATTTAAAAAGCAAAATACAGAGGCGTTATCTTTGCTTAACGATGTCCCCTTATTATTTTTAATAACTGTTTTTGTTGTTCTGCTGAAAATACCTGTATGTCCTGCTTACATCTTGGAACCTCGAAAAAAGTAAATGAAAATATAGATTTTTCTCTATAAATAAATGCCACATACACATAATTTTAAAATCAAGTTTACTAGGTTCTGGAAAAGATTTGCAAGTTAAAAACCGAAAATTTAATTGAGTAAAAATAAACTAGACATTTTAAAAGATTTGTGTTAGAAATATTATTAAAGACATTAAACAAATATTATAAATAATAATAATACTAATCAATATACTTCTTATTTTAATATTGTGAAAAGTGACATTTAAAATGCAAAATACAGAGGTGTTGTCTTGGCGTAACGATGTCCCCTTATTATTTTTAGTTTGGTAAAAATACCTGTTTGTCCTGCTTACATCTTGGAACCTATTAGAGATGAAACCTATATTGGAACCTGGAAAAAAGTAAATGAAAATATAGATTTTTCTCTATAAAGACTTGTAATTGCATATCATTTAAAAAAAAAACAAGTTTCATCGCTTTAGAGTTTTGAAAAATAATTGCAAACTTAAAACCCGAAATTTAATTGTGTAAATAAAATAGACACTTTAAAAGATTATTAATACAAATGTAATTGTAATATTATAAGAAATAATAATACTAATCAATATACGTCTTCTTTTAATGTGGTGAAAAGTGACATTTAAAACGAAAATATAGAGATTTCGTCTTTGCAAAAGATGTAACCTTAACATTTTTTCAATTTGTTAAAAATACCTGTCTCTCCTGCTTACACCTTGGCTCCAATAAAGAGATAACATCTTGGACAGAAGTAAATGCAAATATAGATTTCTCTCTCTAAATATATGTCACATCATATAATTTTAACAACAAGTTTAATTGCTATAGTGTCTTGAAAAAGTCTTGCAAGCAAAAACCCTAAAACTGTGTAAATAAACTAGACAATTTAAAAGAGTATTATTACAAATGTAATTGTATACATTACACAAACATTATAAGCAATGATAATTCTAATCAATATACTTCTTCTTTTAATTTAGTGAAAAGTTACATTTACGGATAATTTAAAACGCACAATTTAAAGGTTTTTCTTTGCTTAAGGATGTCTTCTTAACATACCCTGAAAATACCTGTTTATCCTGCTTACACCTTGGAACCTATTAGAGATAAAAACCTAGAAAAAATATAGATTTTTCTGTTTAAAGACATGCAACATATACATAATTTTAAAAACATGTTCGTAGGTATTGTGTTCGGAAAAACGCTGGCAAGCTAAATCCTTATAATGTGTAAATAAACTAGACATTTAAAAAAATATTATTCAAAATGTAATTAATTGTACAAATTAAAAATACTATATTTAATAATACTAATCAATCTTTTTTGATGTACTCAAAAGTTACATTTCAAACCCAAAATTCAGAGGATTTTTCTTTGAAAAGGATGTCACCTTTTCGTCCCGCTTACATCTTAAAACAAGCAGAAAGGTGCTTAAAATAGGGCAAAATAGTCGTCTTTGGTCTAATGACGTCACAACTTATGCACAAATATACTTTTTCGAATGTGGATTTCCACTAAACCTTCCCGAAAAACTGCTGCGCCTATTAACTCAATGCCCAGCTTTATACGTTTAGCCGTTCTCAGTTCATGGCGTCATACACAGACATACATGATTTTATTATATGTATAGATAAAAGTTGAATATAAATTAAACAATCTTTAAAAATTAAATGTAAATACCTTCACTTAATTTAATGATTAATATTTCCATCTCTGGAATACATGGGCTGACTGTCTTGCTTGCATTTCGGCTAATTTTAGAGATAACAATATAGAAAAAAATTTTAATATAGATTTTTCTCTACACATACATGCTACATACATATAAACTTATAAACAAGTTAAATATCTATAGTGTTTCGAAAAAAGGCTTAGAAACTAAAAACCTGACACTGATAAACTAGATATTTTACAAGAGTATTATTCCAAATTGAATTATCTATATATATATATAATCCAAATACCACTCACTGACTAACTCATAACGCAATCTTAAAAACCACCGAACAGATTGGAATGCAATTTGGTATGTAGCCTCCTCTAAAGGCCCTTGGTGCTCGCTAACAATTTTTTTTAAAAATTAGAAATTTTAGGGGGGTTGTCAAAGTTACTAAAAATCTCCATATTTAACTTTGGGGTCAATCCATGTCATATCAACCAACTTAAAAATAATTTTGGACCTTGAAGTTTCAGAATGTTCTGATTTTTTGTTTATTTGTTTCTACCATCAAAACAAATAAAAATGCAAAATTTTAGTTTTTTTGGACTTATAGTTTTTAAGTTATTAATTTTCCAAAAACATAAAATGTACTAAATATTCCAGCGTTTTGGTTTCTTTAAACTGCTCTATTTTGAAAACTATTTAACATAGAAGGTTGAAACTTGCACCATTTTATTCTGTTTTACATAAGGTTTAATTTGATACCATACATGATCATGTTGGGAAAATAAAGTGTTCTCTCAAACATTTTTTGAAATTAATTTTGAAAAATTTCAAAATCGAAATTTTTTTTCTTTTGAGAATTTTATATTATATTGGTACACTATTAGTTGACATACTCACCAAATTTCAAGATGGGATCTCAATGGGATCATACTTAAATAATTCTTTTCGTAGTAATGAAGTTCATAGACAATGGCCGGGGTATTCCACATACAGCAATATACACTTACATTTTTTTTTTAAATTCACAAGACATTCAAGTTTATGAGCCAAATATACAGTATGTTTGTTAAAACTAGTTCTTCCTTTTGTGTTATTCCTTGACACACACAAATATGACACTCATTTAAACATTAGAAATTAGGCTATTATTGATACAAACTATTTATCTTTTGTGCTAAATTTCGAGAAGCTCTTCTTATTTCTTCTTCATTTAGGCTGTAGGTTCTTCCAGTTGCAGTTGTTGGATTAAGATTACAAACAATGAAGGTTTTTGGTACTGTTAATAAATCTTCTTTTCTTGGGTATGTAAAGGACGGAGCGGGACCATAGGGATGGAGAAACGAGACATTGATTTCTTCCTCTACTTCATCTTTTGATAAAACATATGCCATCCACCATTTATTATCGTAGGCACATGCTACATATCCTGATATATGATGAAAAGGGACATCTTCTGCATCAAGCCCAACCTGAATCTTATGAACATCATAAGTTTCACAATCAGAAATTACCTTGGTTTTTATTTTAACCTTAGTTTCTGGTATGAAAGTATGATATTTTTGAGTGCCAGTCACTGTTATAGCATCATTAAATCTTTTCTCTAGGATTTTCTCCTCCTGTACATAGTCCTGATTTGGTACATAGAAAAAATTCACAGATTGGATATTCTTTGTTCCCCACTCAAACAGTTGGTGTGGCGACAAGATCTGATTGTTTATCGGGTTTTGAAGACTAGCTTTAGCTGCAAGTCTTTTAATGGTACCACCAACCCCGTCACATGCCCCCTTTCCATGTGATGTTGCATAAAAATGCCACTCTGCTTTAACCCCATCAAAATCCTCTTCGTGATAGCACAAATTTGAAAAGTTTTTACGGTTCTTATATTGTGCGGCAGAACCGTCACTGAAGTAGTACACTTTTTCCAAATTCGGCTTAAGTTCATTTTTTAAAAAGAAAATGAGTTTCTTCTGGAATAAATGTACTAGAACTGTATTGTGAGTTAAACAGTCCGAGATAAAAACAACACTTTTATGTACAAGAACTTTCTTTCCGTCGTCATCTGTTTTATTGAAATATATTACACATGGGTGAACTGTTGCCATAGAGTTGGTCCAGTGGAATCCCTGGGCTTCATCTTGAAGTACGAATGAGTAGTTTTCATCGAAATCACACTGAACAATTACTTCATTGTCTAACAATAAAGATTTCTTTTCAGAAAAAAAGGCTGACTGCTGTTTAGCAATGAAGTCATGTGTTTTTAGTTGTACTAGTTGATTTGTATCTCCGTACTAAGCCGGATCGGGCCAGCTAGTATACATATAAAATATATTATAAGCAATAATAATACTAATCAATATACTTCTTCGTTAAATGTAGTAAAAAGTTACATTTAAACGCACAACTCAGAAGTTTTGTCTTTGCAAAAGGATGCCTCCTTAACATTTTTTAGTTTGCCGAAAATACCTATTTTTCCTACTTACATTAGCGATTACAAACTTACATTACTTGTATTAGCGATTACAAGCTGATAAAAACTAAATTAAAATATACATAAAGCCGTTAAACTGTTAAGTTTATAAAAAAAACACCAAGAATAAAAACGACTTAAAATTGTAAGCAAAATCAAAATCCGTTATAAAAAATAGGGGTTTCTATTAGAAATTTCATAGTTGACCGCCATGTTGGAAAATGGCGGCCATTTAGAAATATTTTAACTACATATTTTTTAATTTCTCATAAAACAAGGAAAGGTTCCCCATTTAAAGTTTGCTGTAAAATTAATACTTTCTGAGATCCCAATGGTGGCCCAATTAAAAAATCACATGAAACAGAAAATTTTTGAGAAGCTGTAGCTCATAAACGGTTGGGTTTAGGAAAAAATACAAAAGAATAAAAATGTCTTAAATTTGTGTCCCCAATCGAAATACCACATAAAAAACGGGGTTTCCGTTTGAAAAATGAAATTGGCCGCCATATTGGAAAAATGGCGGAGTTTTTGGAAATGTTAATATTGTATTTTTAATGTAAGGGAAAAAGTAGGGAAGGTCCCCCATTTAAAGATTGTTGTAACTTTTATAGTTTCTGAGATACCAATAGTGGCCCATTTAAAAAAATCATCCTGTATATATAAAAGCGAAATACCACTCACTCACTCACTGACTCACTCATCACGATTTCTCAAAAACTACCAAACGGATTGAAATTAAATTTGTTATGTAGCTTCCTCTAAAACCATAGGTGCTCACTAAGAAAGAGTTTGAAAAAATTCGAAATTTTAGGGGGGGTTTGGATGGATCAAAGTTATTAAAATACGATTTCTTCAAAACTACCGAACAGATTGCAATTAAATTTGGTATGTAGCTTCCTCTAGGGCCATAGGTGCTTACTAAGAAAGGGTTTGAAAAAATTCGAAATTTTAGGGTGATTGGGGATCAAAGTTATTAAATCACGATTTCTTTAAAACTACCAAACGGATTGGAATGAAATTTGGTATGTAGCTTCCTCTAGGGCCACAAG
>JAGFPH010009805.1:0-12573 GCA_018207615.1 Philaenus spumarius | reverse complement strand
TACAGAAAATGTGTGACGGAATAGAGCGTTTCAGAAAATGTGTGACGAAATGGAGCGTTACAGAAAATGTGTGACGGAATAGAGCGTTTCAGAAAATGTGTGACGGAATAGAGCGTTTCAGAAAATGCGTGACGGAATAGAACGTTTTAGAAAATGTGTGACGGAATAGAGCGTTTCAGAAAATGTGTGACGGAGTAGAGCGTTTCAGAAAATGCGTGACGGAATAGAGCGTTTCAGAAAATGCGTGACGGAATAAAGCGTTTCAGAAAATGTGTGATGGAATAGAAAGTTTCAGAAAATGTGTGACGGAATAGAAAGTTTCAGAAAATGTGTGATGGAATAGAAAGTTTCAGAAAATGTGTGATGGAATAGAAAGTTTCAGAAAATGTGTGACGGAATAGAGCGTTTCAGAAAATGCGTGACGGAATAGAGCGTTTCAGAAAATGCGTGACGGAATAGAGCGTCTCAGAAAATGTGTGACGGAATAGAGCTTTTCAGAAAATGCGTGACGGTAGAATCTGATTCGCCCGCCAGCAAACATAGCGCCGAGGTGCGCCTATAGAAGTTTACACTTCAAAAACATTTTTTTTAAATGCAATGGAAACGTAAATAGGTTGGTGTTACCGTTGCTTGTTTCTGTATTTTTGAAAGACAATTTCTTCTTTACTACATGAAATTCATAATTGGAAATGTTTAAATGGCATTTTTAAGAAGTTTTTAATTATTAATGCGCGAGTTAAAATACAATAATGGTACACTACAATAAATTGTCGTTATTTAATCCTAGTGGGGTGGAAAAAGGACCTCGCTAGAATAATACGGATGCTTCGCTCGCAATTAAAATATGGATTAAGGATCTAATAATATGACAAAATAATATCTATGAGAAACGTATTATATATTTGAAACGCACATTTCTTAAATACATTTTTGACTAAAAACTAGCGATACAGCAATAATAGAAAACCGAATAAAGGAATTACAAATGCACAATGTAAGTCGAATAAACCTAACAAGAAGAGATGAAGCAGAAACATCCCCCCGGGGACTTGTCTGGGTGTAGCGCAAAGCTGGATTTATTTTCACCCTTTAACCCTGACGTTTATACTTGAATAAATTTACCGGCTTCACATGTTGATGTTTCCAAACCTCTGGTGTTAGTTAATTCGGATAATTTAAACTGTAGAAGCTGGGACAGCGATATGGTCACTGATGCCTAGTATTACAATTTGGCTGGTTTTTGGTTGCTTTACCACTAGTGGCTTCGCTTGCAGATATCATTAAATAGAATATTGGTTAAATATTCGGCCTTACAATTTACAAGCAATAAAAAGAACCATTTCAGATCCCTGGAAGTGGCGCAAAGTGAGTTTGGTACAAATCGATATACTTTTCCCATTTAAGTCTACATATAATAATTTGTAAATAATAACAATAATAATAACAATGCCTCAGATTGTGGTAAGCTTTTTAACGTAAATATCTTTAACATTAATATATAAAACTAGTAAGCCGTGAAAAATCACAGACTGATTAATTAGATGATACACATCAGAAATACATCATTTAAAAAATACTATTTAAAAACAACATTAAGGCCTACTTATCTAGGAATACCTAACTATGCTGACGCGGATTTTGAACTCGGTAAATGTGTTTAATAATAAGGATTATAGAACTGTAGGACTATTTGTTAAACATTTGTATTTACGTAATCTACTATAATATATATATATAAAGAAAGATAAAATACTATCATTTAGCTTTTTATTTCATATTTATAGATCAAAAAACGATTTAGAAGTTATTAATATTATAGTAAAGAAATTAATAATCAAATATGTTTATATGTTTATATGTTATACGAAGATGTACGAATGTTTCAGAAGTTGTAAGAATGTTTCAGAAGTTAAACGAATGTTTTACCCCTTCTTTAAATGTGTATACCCTACACAAATATATTGATGATAACAGGTTGTATTTATATACAGTTTATAACCTCAGAACAAATATTATTGCATACATTAGTTCTATAACACATATTTAAATAAACGGTACCAGGAACTGGCACATACTTTCTCACAAACATATTTCAATTATTAAACAGATTCACTGTGACTTGTATGGTGGGGTAGTAGAGGTGATTTTGTATTAAAGTAGGAGATTAACTAATAAATATTATTATTATTATTAACTAGAGAGAAAACTATTCGATCGATTTCGAACAAATTTGCACCAAACACGTCAATTAGGCCTGTCAATTAGCACGGAAAAAGGTTTTGAAAATTTTTGAAAAACAAACCCGTTTATGGACAAAAAACCCCCAAAAATCAGTTATTAATATTATTATTAGGTAAACGAGAATTTTTAGAAAGATGCGGTTTTTTGCATATGGTAGGGTACATTAAAGGCTACAAGCCAAATTTTATCGAAATCGTTAGAGCCGTTTTTTTTTTATACACAAATAATAACTGATTTTTTGGGGGGTTTTTTGCCAAAAAAGGGATTGTTTTAAAAAAATGTTCAAAACCGTTTTTCGTGCATCTATACAGGTCTACTTGACATGTCTGGTGCAAATTTGTTTGAAATCGATCGAATAGTTTTCGCTCTAGCTTTGTATACATACAGACATACCGATATACAGACAGACATTTTGTAAAACCCACTTTTTTGGACTCATGGGGTCCCAAAATGGATATTTCCACAAAAATCTGAACATCGATTTTTTTTGCGATCACTATACTTTCTCTATACTATAGTATAGTGAGAAAGTAAAAATCAACTCTACAAGAAGTTATAACAATTGAAGTTGTAAATATAACCCCAAACTATAATCTACACTGGGTTTGTGTTTTACAGATGATGGGTGAAATCAGCTGTTTAGATGTTGGAATGTTTCCAAAGTTAAACGAATAGGTATATTTTCTTAAAATTTTTATAAAAATATATTGATGATAAAAGGTTATATTTATATATAGTTTATAACCTCAAAGCAAATATTATAACGTATGTTATAGCATACATTAGGTATTTAGCTCATATTTAAAAAAATCAACTTCACATGACATTATAACGATTGAAGTTGTAAACAAAACCCCAAACTAAAATCGACACTGGGTTTGTTTAAGTATTACAGGGTGAAATCAGCTGTTATATTATATGCTACTTACGTACGTACATAGTTATGTACTCGCTTTTATAGGAGTTGATTAGTTACGACATTTACATCTATATATATATATATAAGCCAAATCCACTGACTCACTGATCACGATTTCTCAAAAACTACTAAACGGATTGGATTGAAATTTGGTATGTAGCTTCCTCTAGGGCCATAGGTGCTCGCTAGAAAGGATTTTAAAAAATTCGAAATTTTAGGAGGGGTTTGGGGTGTCAATTACTAAATCAGGATTTTTCCAAAACTATTGAACGGACCATGATCGGTGCTCATTTACTACTCCCGACCTTAGATCTTGCCATAAGGGTCAATGCAATAGCTCATCTTACCTATGGGTATTCGCTAATAATTTAGAACTTGACACAGGCTGTCATTAAAAATTTTCGCCCTACTGGTGTGCCGTCTCCCCTTGGAAATAATTCCCTCCCACCAATAATTTCGACGCGTTAAATTTCATAATTGCATTTTACCGTTCAAAAGTTATCGAGGCGTTACAGTACCTTATAACACCCTGTGGAACATAATTTGGCTTATACCCCTCGTAAACGGTCTACGATAAGGAGACGATATTTCAGCTCAGAAATTTAACGCCACTGCAACGAATTCAGGTCATCACAATCAAACTGAGTGCACCAAACACGGCTCGCTAAAACATAACGTTATTTCTCCAACGCGAAACATATCACGAGCACAAGTAATGCCAAGGTTTCCGCAATTTATAAGAGCTTCTCGCATTATCCTACAGGGAACGGTAAATCCAAATCGAAGCTAGTAAAATAACTACTTCCCGAACAAGATCATCAGTCACGTCCCTTAATAAATAGTCAATCCTTTCAAGTGGTTCACTTCGTTTTAAACTATAATCTCTAATTTTTGCAATATACCATCAGGGATTAGTGATGTTATGTTTACAGAAATCTGTAACTAAATTACATGTTTAAATAGTAGGCCTAAACCACCGTGAAAAATCACAGGCTTATTAATTAGATACACATTAGAAATACATCATTTCAAAAAAAAACTATTTCAAAACAACATTAGGGATATTTATGTAGGCCTCATGAGCGCCCATATGATATTTTCTAAGGAGGGGAGGGCTAGAGTGGTATGAGGCTTAACACGTTCATTGCTAAGGACGCACATGTGAGCTTGTCACTGAACACTATGAGAAGCGGCCGTCGCACAGTTCTTCGCACGCCAACCCCCATATTAGGAGTATTTTCAATACACAAAGCATTGCGTGCTTCGCACGCTAACCCCCTTATTAAGAGTATCTTCAACAAACAAAGCATTGCGTGCTTCGCACGTCAACCCCCGTATTGGGAGTATTTTCAATACACAATGCTTAAACTCTTGTAAAAATTAAAATAATTCGACCACGCAGCTGAACCGCTGACGTGAGTTGAGCAAATTTCCAAAATTAAGTTTATAAGCCTATGTTTTAGGGTTTCAACCAACAATTTGGGGAATAGGTCTATTCACGACGGTGCTGAATAACTGCAAAATGGTTCGCACGCCATTCGCATATTGGGAGTATCTTCAATACACAAAGCATTGCGTGCTTCCCACGCCAACCTCCGTATTGAGAGTATCTTCAACACACAAAGCATTGCGTGCTTCGCACGCCAACCCCCGTATTGGAAGTATCTTCAATACACAATGCATTGCGTTCTTCGTACGCTAACCCCTCTGTAGGCTCCACCACATCGCTTTGAACCATGTACTTCTATGGTATTTTACATTTTGATCGATTTTGGGGGAACCAAGCGAGCTATAAGGTCGCGTAAAAAACAAAAATGTGCAGATTAACATCCTACATTTATACTTGTAGAAAAAACTCATAAACAAATTCATTCTCGTAGGTAAATCTCAAAAAATAGTTACTTCCAGTCATAAAACGTGCTTCCGATTGTTGGATTTTTTGTGCTAATAAACTCGTCCGAGCGAGGTAGACAACCAACACGTGTACCAAATTTGGACCAAATCGGACTTAAAATGCGGCCGCTAGAGTGCGAACACATATTATACATCTATCTATATAAAAGCGAAATGGCACTCATTCTTTCATCAGCAGAACTAAAAATCTACTGAACCAAATGAGTTCAAATTTGGCATGCATGTTCAGTTGGACCTTTAGACGCGCACTAAGAACGGATTTTGAAAACATCCCAAAGATACGCCCAATATTCGCGTTTTTCTAGCGATTTTTTGCGTTTTCTCAGTTTTTTCGAGAACTAATTGGCAGAAAATGTTGAAATTTGGTACTTAGGTTCGTTTAAGGCCTAAAAGTAGTCTGTTAAAAAATGTTTGAGATTCTCCCAAAATTACGCCAGAAATAGGCGTTTTTGCATTTTTCCTTGCGTTTTCAATGCGTTTTTGATCATCCTCAAATTACGCCCGAACGGATTGGAATGAAATTTGGTATGTAGCTTCCTCTAGGGCCTTAGGCGCTCACTAAGAAAGGGTATGAAAAATTTCGAAATTTTAGGAGGGGTTTGGGGGGATCAAAGTTACTAAAATCATAATTTCAGATCTTTTATTATTATGACAATAGTGCTTTTATTATTTAAGATCTATATATATAAAAGCCAAATACCACTCACTAACTGAACACTTCAAAAGATTACAATTACGTTAAAAAGACTGAAAATACTAACCACCACGGGCAACGCCGTACGTGTCAGCTAGTATATATATAAGAATCACTGCAATACCTCATTTTTCCTACGGAAATTCGCTAAGAGACATTATAAATATTCTATTAAAATATGCCGTGCAATTTAACCTCCTGTCCCAATAGCGATCCGCTTATTATCCATTACCGCTATAATAGGATCAACATGCATCCCTTCTAAGGGAAGCTATTGTTGAATTTACACTTGAAACCCTTTCAATAAATTACACCATAACAAGAGCACTTTAATGCAAGGTACATAATTAATAGAGCACAGGGTGTTCAGGAATTCAGAACACTCTGTATTCCTGCAACGTTTCGACTTTGCATTTAGTCATGTTACGTTTAGCAAGATAGATGTTGACGTTTTATAAACACGTACATTTTGTGGAATCTGATATTTTACAACTAACCAGTAGAGGCCGTTTGACACTTTGTGAAGACAAAATATAAGTAAATCGGGTAATTGTAAGTACATGCCAAGGGTTCCGTGAGGTCTGACGTGACGAAATCGTTAACTTAAGGGTCAAAGAACCTTTACTATTGCCTTGTGTGCCTCGAGTGCGCAGTTTCTTCTCTTTTTAAAGTGTCGTTAGTCTTTGGTACATTCATAAATGAAGTGCGTAAACGAAGTGACTATTATTTTGAACTAGTAAATTCCAGTTGAAAATCACACTCAGAATAATTAGGTACACATCAGAAATACATCATTTATAAAAACAATATTTAAAAACAAAAAACTTTATCCAGGCGTACCTAACTATTCTGAGGGAATTTTAACTGTTAAATGTGTACAATTATAAGGATTATAAAAATCTGTAGGTCTATTTTTTTGTAAAAAAAATTATTTACTGTAGGCTATATACATTACTAGCTGACCCGTACGGCGTTGCCCGTGGTGGTTGGTATTTTCAGTCTTTTTAACGTAATTGTATTCTTTTTAAGTTTTCAGTCAGTGAGTGGTATTTGGCTTTTATATATATAGATCTTAAATAATAAAAGCACTATTGTCATAGTAATAAAATATCTGAAATTATGATTTTAGTAACTTTGATCCCCCCAAACCCCTCCTAAAATTTCGAAATTTTGCATAACCTGTCTAAGTGAGCACCTATGGCCCTAGAGGAAGATACATACCAAATTTCATTCCAATCCGTTCGGTAGTTTTGTAGAAATCGTGATTTAATAACTTTGATCCCCCAAACCCCCCTACAATTTCGAATTTTTTGAAACCCTTTCTTAGCGAGCACCTATGGCCCTAGCGGAAGCTACATAGCATACCAAATTTTATTCCAATCTGTTCGGTAATTTTGGAGAAAACGTGATGCAGTAATTTTTACCCCCCCCCCCCCACCCTACCTAAAATTTCCAATTTTCTCAAACCCTTTCTCAATGAGCACCTATGGCCCTAGAGGAAGCTACATACCAAATTTCATTTCAATCCGTTTGGTATTTTTTGAGAAATCGTGATGAGTGAGTCAGTGAGTGAGTGAGTGGTATTTCGCTTATATATATATAGATTATATAAAAAAAGTCCCAAAAGTCCCACCCAGGTACTGGACTTTTTACTATTAGGAGTCGACAAACGTGCACAGTAATAAAGCATTTGCAAGGTTGTATCAACTGAAAGTCCAGTACCTGGGAATTCCAGAGGGCTTAGCTTTACTTTTTTTATACTAATTACTATGTTTTATTACTTAGATTGAGTGACTTACTGGATGAAATCCTTGTAAAAAATAACAAATGTATCATCTTTAACATTTCAATGTTATTTTAAATGGGGAAAAGTTTGATTGACCATTATTTTTAATAGAGTCAACATAAAGACTTCGGGTTTGCGCCAATCTTCTTCTTTTATCAATGTCTTTAAAATGAGATGTCACTCGATAGGGGTTCTCATTTAAAATTTTCGATTTACCCTCAAAATACCCCATTTTCAGGGGAGGAGTTGAAATTTACGATACGCAAAAAAACTCTATTTTTGTTCGTGTTAACAATCCCCAAAGCAAATCTGTCTATTTCCATTAATAAAAAAAATAATAGGGGGGACTTTTGCGACTCCTGGTATATCAAAATAAAAATATTAACTTTTATTTGCTCTTCATTTCATATTGATATATCAAATGATTTGGAAGTTATTAATATTATTGTGAAAAAATTAATAATCGAGCTGTATTATGCGAAGATACGAAAATGTACGAATGATTCTGAAGTTAAACGAACAGGTATCTCTTCTTTAAATTTGTATAATAAATGAATATATTGATTATAAAATGTTGTTTCTACATTTATTTTATAACTTCAAAGAAAATCTTATAACGAATTACAGCCTACATTAGTTTTATAACTCATATTTAAAACATCTACTTCACAGGGCATTATAATTATTGATTGAAATTGTAAACATAACCCCAAAGTATAATCTACGCTGGATTTTGTTTAAGTGTTGCAGATGATGGGTGAAATCAGGTGTTATATTATATGTTACTCACGTACGTACGTATGTGTACGGACGTATACTCGCTTTTATAGGAGTAGTTATAAATCAACATACTAAAAACTGAAAAAGCTGGAAGGATGGAGTAATAGAAGAACTATCCAATTCCATTAACGGAATGTTCGTTTATGTTAATACATAACTATTTTCATTTTACCAATAGTTATTACATCCAAAGCATTGCAATAATGATGGGGTGCCTTTTGTCCTAGGCGAGGAAATTTCGCACAAACATCCCCAAAACCCAGGAAATTTGAGCAGTAAGTCGGATTGAGATGCGGTTTTTTGCATTCTGTTCGTTAGCTCATTTAAAAACTCGTGCACAATTGCTTTCCTTGCGACGGGTTGAAAATGCATTTGTGCATCGAAAAGCGCTTTCTTTCATCAACTGCATATTTTCAAGCGATGGAAAATAATTCATATATGCCACAAAAAACACCTGAACTGTACGAAATTTTGCACCCGTGTTTGTTTTGAGTCGCGGATTCTAAATATCCTGTACAAATTAGCACCCTGTACAACTGAAGGTCAGGACGGCACTAGTGACGTCATCACCGTCATGAATTTTACATCGGTAACCCGCCCTAGAGGACCTGGGACTCCTAACGACCTGACTTGTACCGTCATCCACTGGACTCATATATTTATTAACATCCATTGAAGGAATATTTAAAATTCTGACGGAAAGATTTGAACAAAACTGCAGGTGGTGACGTTCCTAGTGCCGTCCTGACCTCCAGGTGTACAGGGTGCTAATTTGGACAGGATATTTAGATTCCACGACTCAAAAAACCCCCGGGTGCAAAATTTCGTACAGTTCGGGTGTTTTTTGTAGCAGATATGATTTTTTCCATCGCTTGAAAATATGCAGTTGATTAAAGAATGCACTTTCCACCCGTTGCAAGAAAAACAATTGTGCACAAATATTTAAATGAGCTAACGAAGAGAATTCAAAAAACCTCATCTCAATCCGTTTAGGCCTACTGCTCAAATTTCCTCGCCTATCGAACATCATGGCAGTAATATTATTAAATAATATAGAAAACAATAATATTATTACTAATGCAAACATAATAAAAACAGCGTGTATTACCACTTACATATAAACGACATAATTGTTGTCCACAGAGGTACTTGAACAATACACAAGGTGTCGCCAAAAACATAGCAGACAAGGGTCGGATTGAATACATTGAAATAAACGAAAAATGTCGATTAACTTTTTTTTTCGATTTCGTCTTAGTTTATTCGCAGTCCTCCATTTTTTATTTTTACAAAAAATACTATATTTATAATTTTTTAAATGGCAGCCGTTAGAAATTTTTAACTTGGAGTAGTTAAAAATTGTCAACTTTAAAGTACAAAAAATTTACAAAAGTCACAACATTTTCCCCTTTTAACGACATATAGAATGTTTTTTGTCGTTTCCATAGGTCAAACGACAACCGAGTTATCGTAAAAAAACCTAAAAAAAAAAAAATCTTGGCAATTGTCTACGACACCTAAAATTAGTCTAAAATCAATATTAAAAGATTCTAATAGTTTTAATAAATAAGATAAAATCTGTTGCTGTGAAATACATTACAAATTCAAATGTAGCTCGTAACAATTTCAAAACGGCGACTGATAATGTTAACTATAATAGTAGCTCTGCCCCTGGGCGCTTCGCTTCGCTCGTAGTTGGAAAATTCGCTAAAGAATCTCGTTAATCTTTGGCTCGTTTGTTAATAGGTTTGTAAAATTATTATGAAACCAGGCTTAAATATATTACCAATATTTACAAGATTAATTATAACCTCAAATATATGATTTAGAAACGTAAGAGGCTTTCATTACGATTTTAGTCCTAGTTCTACTATCTTCCGTCAACTAAAGTTTTGAAACCAGGCCTAAATATAGTAAAAATTATTGCAGAATTAACATAACCTCAATACTATATTTCAGAAATGAGCCGGGCCTATATTACAAAATTGACTATTAGAAATTATCCATCTTTGCCAAGTTTACCTTTTTTTTTTTTTTTGACAAAATAAATTGTTAAATCCGGCCCAATTTATTCTAATTCCAACATGCTAAAACAGTATAAATTAGCTTGTTTTTTAACAGTAATTAAAAAGTATCCAATGAACAGCTGATAAAACAGTATAAATTGGCTTGTTTATAAACAGCTGTTTTGATCGCTTTATTTACTATCATTGTTATTTTGTATCCAACATGGCAACCCATAAGACCCTATGTTAAAATTTTTCAACTTTAAATTAGATTTTCTCAAAAAATTGCGTTTTTACACGAAATACAACTATATGGGTGTACTTAAAAATCAAAACTATAATTAAATACAAAATTTCTCTGAATTCGTTAGAGCCGTTTTCAAGATCCGCGACAGATACAAAGAAATATACAAGAATTATTGCTCATTTAAAGTAATAGGATTAATGCAATTCCAGGGGTTACTAAAGTAATAGTTTTTACACGACTCCTGAAATATTAGACGTATCTTTTAAATGGGAACGGACCTCGAATGCGAGCGTAAATTCCGATATTCCTACAACTCAACTTCAGTTAATAAAAACAGGAGCACACAAAATATTCATTTTATAAAATTTTATACAAAATAGTACTTAATGTTCACCATACTTTACATCAAACTACAAACTAGGGATATTCGTTATATATCGATGTTGACGATTCCATACATCAAATCAATCCGATGTGTATAAATAACAAGGGTTCAAATTTATTCGATGCATCGATGTGTTTTTAATCGATAAAAAAAATTGCGTGAAGTTCTAACTAAAATTCTCTAGTGACAGAATTTCTAACTTTACCAGCAAGAATTCACAATTCAACATTCAATTAGTGCTATGTGTTTACATACCAGCAGGGTAGCGTGTTGTAAACTTACGTCCTGTATACATACTGAAAACGTAATATAGAAAGGGTTCTATAGATATACCTAACTTTCAATGTGCGTAATTTATGGTGTTCAAAAGAATACATTTCATTTAAAAAATATTACTAACGACAATCTAGAAAACTTAGCAAAATCGCTTACTTTAATACGTTCGAAGCCGGATACAGCAACTGGTACAACACACAAAATCAATATCGAATATTGCAAATACAGGGAAAACAATTTGCGAAACAGTAAATTGCATAAACCAGCGACGTACTCTGTGCTTTTAATAAAAACTTGTAAAGTGGTAAAGTGAACAAAAGTCACTTTGGATGGAAACAAGGGGGACGGGAAATTGCTTGTATTCAGAGCTGGGTTGAACTTTTGTGATTTGTCACCTTTTATTGTTTAAGGGGTGAAATCTGCTTTGGATACTTATAAGTAATATAAAGCATCGTTTTAATTTTTAATTCCAACAGTTACATTCTTTAAGTTATATCTTGTTGCGATGGTTATCATTAGCGAATTTCCATAGGAAAAATGAGCTATTGCGATGACCCTTATGGTAAGACCCAAGGTCGGGAGTAGCAAATGAGCACAATGGGAGCACCATACTAAATAATAAATACATATGTTTACTGTTGATCTAGTAATCATCTGTTTGCTCCAATACTTCCATTAACAGCTGATTTCAAACTTTAAAGCAATTATTTCTATTTAAAATTTTTAGGTTAGGTTTTTGTTTAAAGTGTAGACCTATTTAAGGTTCGTTTAACCTTTTATTATAGCTGCTGTTATAAAATGTACAGAATAATTTTATTTGAAAGTTTAACATTATTTATCATCTTAGCTTTGTGGTTATTATTAATCCTACACCTTTGTTATAAAGAAAACATAACATAATTATGAGTAGTCTGTATAAGGTTAGAATGTCTACTCTAGTATAAAATATTATGTAGTAATACAAATTAATAACTTGTGTGGCAATTTAAGGTTACTTAAACTCGCAGTAGGCAATTGCATTTAAAATTTTAGAAATACTGTTGAGACTATAAAAATGATTTTAGGTTAACCCAGCTTAGGTAAACAAAGTAGTGGTATTCTAAAACGTCGTCCATTTCCAGTATAAATCATATGTTTATCATTAATTAGGTTTACCGATATCTAAGTTAGTTTAGGTTTCATCGCCGTTTTGACGTTTAATGATGAAAAAGGAATTCGTACACATTTCGAAAAGGAGACATAAAGTTCATTTAGGCTATGATTTTAATACATATTTTAATACAAATGACTGCCTATGTACTGTAAACAAAATATGTTTTTTTTTT